>VDFB02122978.1:0-95399 GCA_007258455.2 Sequoia sempervirens
TTAGGAGGTTTGTTTCCAATTTTGTTGAAATCATTAAACCCATATCAAAAATGTTAAGGAAAGGACAAAAAATAGATTGAACTATAGAAGCATTAGATGTTTTTATATCAATCAAAAAGGCTATCAAGGAGGCTCCTATCCTTAGGTCCCCAGATTTTTCAAAACCCTTTCAAATATTTTCATTTGCTTCATTACACACCATAGCTGCTGTCATGTTACAGAAAAATGAGGAAGGTCATGAACAACATGTGTCCTTTTTTCAGTAAGTCATTGTAGGGGTCAAAATTGAATTATGATATAGTGGAAAAACAAGCTTTTGCATTGGTAAAAGCTACAAAGGCTTTAAGGCCATATCTTGTTGGAGCTAAGGTAATTTCCTATCTCCCTCATGTGGTTGTTAAAGATATTTTGACACAATCTAAAGTAACAGGAAAAAGATGCAGATGGATTAATAAAATCCAAGAGTTTGATATGGAGATACAGATCACTAAATTAGTGAGAGGTCAGGGTTTGGCTAGGTTAATGGCAGAAGCGAATATTGAAGCAAATCAAATTTGCAATATAGAAGAGGAAGAGAATACAATTGTAAGCATTGAGCATACTCCTTGGTATGTAGACATCATGCATTACCTTAAATACATGAAGTGTCTAGAGGGATTGAGTGCCAACCAGAAAAGAACTTTGAAGCTACAAGCATCTAAGTATGTGTTCATGGATGGAGATTTTTTTTGGAAAAATAGGGAATGTATACTATTGTTATGTCTGGATGAGTCACAAGCTAAGCATGTCTTAAGTGAAATGCATGAAGGGGTTTGTGGAGGGAATTACTCTGCAAAAACAACTACACATAAAATTCTCAGGGCAGGTTATTACTGGCCAAAAGTTTTTAATGACTCCTTTTCATATGTAAGAAGATGTGAAGCCTGCCAGAAATTCTTTGGGAAAATGAAGTATCAGGGAGCTTTACCACTTAGGCCTTTGTAGGCTGAAGCCCCTTTTCATCAGTGGGGAATTGATTTCATTGGGGAGATACAAGAGAAATCGAGTGGACATAAGTGGATACTAGTGGCTACCGATTATTTTACCAAATGGGTAGAAGCAGTCCCAACCAAGCAAGCTACAAGTAAAGTTGTGACGAATTTTCTAATGGACATCATTACCATATTTGGTACACCACTAAGATGGATTACTGATAATGGGATGTGTTTCAGATCTGATGAATTTAGAAATTTCTATAGCACATATGGCATTACCATTTCTTATGCAGCTCCTTACCATCCACAAGCTAATGGTCAAGCAAAGTCTAGCAATAAAAGTCTTATCAAGATTATAAGGAGGATGTTAGGTCAAAATAAGAAGGCTTGGGATTCAAAACTGAAACTGGTTGTATGGGCTGATAGGATCACTATAAAAAGGGCAATTGGAAAATCCACATTTGAATTGGTGTATGGAACACAGGCCAGGATGCCTTTACATAATTTGTTACTAGTTTACAAGTTTATCCTTCAAGAAGATTTGGATATTGTAGAACCCATGGAGGAGAGAATGGAGCAACTAGCTGAACTTGATGAGATAAGGAGAGTAGCTCAGAACCAAAACATGAAGTTACAAGCACAAATGAGTTACTTGTTTGATAAAAAGGAAAAAGATAGAAAGTTTGAAGAGGATGATTTGGTACTGATGTGGAACGCAAGGTTCTAGGAGAAGGACAAGCATGAGAAATTTGAAGCCTTGTGGCTAGGACCTTTTGTAGTTGTTGGAAAGAGAGGTGAAGACTCATATTATCTACAAAATATGGCTAGTGAAGATCAAGAGTTGCCTGTGCATGGGCAATTTTTGAAACATTTTTTCTCTTGAGCAATATAGAGGATTAAGGGTTGCCAGTGCATGGAAAATTCTTGACAATCCTCTCAAAGTTCTATCTTCCATGCACAATAGTCTAGGAAATAAAAGGAACAGGAATTGCCAGTACATGGACAATCCTGGTTTTCCTTCTTTTAAAAATAAATCTTTCCATGTACAGCAGCGTAGGTTCATATTCATTTCCATTTCCATTCATTCCATCATGCTCACATGATCCATCACCTTGAATTTGGTCTACTCACCTAGAAATCTGGATCCTTGCAATGATCTCACAATCATTCATCCCTAGATGGAGCCAATGTTAGAACTATCGAAATTTTTGAAGCTTTGTTGGAGCCCTCGTGCAACCATCAATTCTTATGTAGGAGAAGGTTGAAACTATATGAAGCCAAGCCCCATACCTTTTAATTAGCTCCTTAGCATCATCTAATATTCTCACATGCTCTGCACCTTGCAGCAATCTAGTGATGTGCATGGTGAATGCATCATTCACCCTCTTGTAACTTGAGCTTCCTAAGTGCAATTGAGGATAAACCTCATAAATTACATCATGTCCAAATATTCGTCTTGTGCTCAATCCTTTATAGGGATGGAATCTTGCAAGTGCATACACTAAATAGGAAGTCATGGTGAATGCCTTGGTCTGTAGCACATTACACATTTGTTCATGAATCACAGTACTTACAACACCTACCCAATGATAATTAATATTTTCCTGCTCCATCCTCACAATGACATGGAATATCCAATTTTTGAACATACCTGCACTCTTTAGGCCTACCACCCGACTAAGCAATGTGATGGCATCATAGACTTCTTGTTTAAACTTTGCCCTGTGCAACTGCTTAGGCAGTTCTGAGAAATGAGACTTTGGCTTTTCAAGCCAAGAATTGATAACCTGTTGTGACTTAATAGTCTCCTCCTCATAGTACCTTTTAGCTGCCTCCATATTGAATGCTACTATATGAGATCTGTCTGGCATATAAAAATTTTGTGCAATAGAGACAGGGTTAAGATTAGCCAATACTCTTCCTTGAGGGATAACTATCCTTTGTGAATCTTTTTCATAGTGCCAGGCACATTCCAATACCAACTCATAACACTGAACTATGGGGGGAAATCTCACAACATGAGATAATCTTGATTCCTTTAGTCTCCTAGCTAGCACTAGAAGATCTTGTGTCATCCTTGCCTTAAACTCCTCATAGTCCCATCGACCAACATTTGTGTTTGAAACTTCAAACCAGATGGAGGCTATCTTACTTTCTGGAATCCTTCTCTTTATGTCCAATTTAACTCTTTTTGCTTCTGAGATAGAGGATCCCTCCATATCACCCTTAGCCATTCCAGTCGATGCCTTGCTAGCTTCAGCCTACATCCATCAAATACTAACATGAAAATCCAATTGTTGATAACATATTTGTCAAAGTGTTAGCTCAAAATCATAATAAAACCATCAAATCAACTATAAATCATCATAACCGAGAAGTTCGGGATTCCAAGCTAACCGGGAAAAACCAGTCTGGGAGGAACTCCAGAAAATTCTAGACCAGGCGTATTTTCCTGAAGAAGGCACAAATATCAACAATAGATCATCAAAATGAAGAAAGGATGCAAATAACATTGTGTAATTTATTAGTTTAAAGCATGGAATTTTAAGCATTCATCATTGAATTCATCCATTTCATCAAATTTCTAAGTTCCACAAAGCCACTCAGAGAATTCAGAAAAATTCGGCCAGACCAGAATTCCGCGAAGTCCCCAAAACTCTAAATTCTCAACGCACACCTCGGAACACTATAGGTTAAATGAAATCTGGGGAAATCCGGGGATGCGAAAATTCTACGAAGTCCTCGGAATCCCAGAAAACCATTATTACATTTGATTTTCCTTGATACAATCAGGTGTCCATGAATCTCAAATCTCTTGAGCTCGACTCGAATCTAACTCATGTTTCCTATCAACCCCTTTGGATCACTGACTACTTGAGGCATTAAATGATGAATTTTTATAACAAACCAATGATTCCCTAGATTTGACTGTTGAAACCTCTGCCATGGCTGAAAGGAACTAGCTCAGATTAAACCTGGATTGAGCTCGAACGCACTCAACAACGAACCAAACTAAAAATTTGACTTATGGGGCAAGGAGTGGGAACCATTTTAGAATGCGGAACATCACTAAAATCTAACTGGTTAACTAGGGCAGAATACAAGATATCCTCAAACATCAAATGCAACCCTAGTTTGAAGCATTTAATCATCAAATATGCAAAATCAAGTTCCCAAACGGACGTAAAATGTCCATGGACAACGAATCATTAACATTTCAAAGGTAGGGACCAAAGTTACATACCATAAGTAAACCAAATTTGACCACGACGAAAATACACAGTGAACTCAGATGCCCTAGCGACCAAATCAAACCAAATGTAAGAAATCCAAGTGCATCAGCAAGCAAATCAAGGAATTTGAATTCCCAAATCGCCAAATCTCATATGCAAGAGTGATACACAACAAAAGATGAGAGAAAATGATTCAAAATCCCCTTAAATTCGACCACACTCGTGCCACAGAGATAGTACCTAGGCGCATTAATGTCGTCGACAAGACAGGATGAAGAAATTTGGAAACCCGACGGTAAAACAGAATCACGAAAAAATCCGGTCCATGCGGAATTCTGCGAAGTCCCAAATTTCCCTAATTGTAATGTTAATCTCTTCGCCGAACTTTGAGTGAAATTCGGGAAAATCCGGATGGAGCAGAAAATCCCAAAATGAAGTAAAAACCCGAACTTCGTTCAAAACTTAATACTTTCAAAGTGCTTCCTAGAAGGGGGGCATTCACATGAATAAGATAAGCATTCAAGAACGTACAGAGGTAACGAAACCTCAACATAACAAGGGCCCAAAACCAAAAGAGAAAGCAAAAGAGGGTCCTTGCTTTCAGTGGGGCGTGTGTGCAAAAAACTGCACAACAAGTGGATTGTCCATCACTAAACAGGAGTGTTGCAGGTGGTGTCTCAGAGATAACTTCAAAATAAGAAATCAGATCGCAGTCTAGTTACTATCTAATAGTATAAACAATAATCATATTTTTCAACACATAAACAAGCATATTTGAAGCTTCTAAGAAAGCTACTAATTCAAGTTTACTATTGTGATTTACTAAATTAGAAGTTTGAAAGCCAAATCATTTAGAAAATATATAGGAATATCATAGTTTGATTGATCTCTATATTCAGATCTAGTTGGGATTCTGACATTGTCATATATGATATTTTAATCTGAATTCACGCCATACTTAATGTTGTTTCAAAACTAAGTTCAAGGAAGTGAAATATAATTCGTTTGACAAAATGAAACATGTGTCAAACTAAGTTATCGAGAAAATTATCATTCAATATGAGTAGGAACATTACAATGTGTCTCAACCTTGCAATTACATAATGTATGGTACTATTGATAGGTAAGCATCGGGGGAGGGGGGGTGTTACCCCATGATGGGTTCAGGGGCCGCACACCCCAGTAGGGAATCAGGGGAAATGCTCTCAAAAGCTAAATTTTATGTATATTTTATTATTGTAAATCTAGACCATTCATCATTAGGTCTCAAATCTGATGGTCGATATTTTATTGGCTTAACTTTCCCCAGAAGGGAACTCTATTGTATGAGGGTGTTGTATTACGGTTGTGTATTATGATGTATTCTGAGAGTTTGATAGCGATCATGTTTTCATTGGATCTTTGGTTGGTGACACTCCTATGAGAAGTTTGCTCTGCAAGTATATTGTAATCTTTATGATTTTTGAGTAATATAGTGGGTGGATTTTGGAGTGTGGGTTTTTTCTCCTGAAAGGGTTTTCCCATCAATAATCACTATGTTGTGGTATGCATGATATTTATGTTTATTTTTGTTCAAGTTTTTGTAAATTTTGTAAAATATCTGTAAAGTTTTTCATTATCCTCCTCTCAAGATTAGTGTAGGAAGTTGTTCTGCTACCTTAGCTTCCTTACACAAGGTCATCATAAAAATACTCAAAATATTTATGATAACTCATAACCAAAGCAAACCTTAGCTTACATAGCCTAATGGAGTGATTGAAACATTGACCAAGATCATAGGAACAACCCTCACAAAGATGTATAATGAAAATAGGACAAACTGGGACATCAAGATACCATCAACACTTTGGGCTTATAGAACCACCTCTAAAAGGTCCACTAGGTTTACCCCTTTTGAACTAGTTTATGGGATGGAGGAAATTCTACCCATAAATTTCACTGTTCATAATCTATGTACTGCACTCACCTTGAGTCTTATAGATGAATAAATCAAAAAATGACTCGGAGACTTAGATATATTATATGAAGATAAAAAACTTGTGGTACACCACCAACTCACAAAAAGGAGATGAAAAGTATGACATGACTATGTAAGAGAGGGGGACCAACCACATCAAGGCCCCTGGTCACAGAGATCCAAGAGTGGAATGTTTCCCTAACTTACCTCACTCTAAAGGGGTGTTTGATACGAAGGATGAGAATGATGAGGACTCTAAAGTCCTTCAATCACTCTATAGACCTGAATTATAATATGGGCTAGGTAAGCTAGATTTTTGGAGTTGGTTATGTGCCTCAGACATGTCTCTATCTAAGGCTGGCAGTGCAGTGTTGGGACGTCAGCATGGTGCGCTGGCATCTCTTAGGTGCATTGGCATCTGTATGGCCATAAAACGATGAACACAGAGAAACTACCAAAAAAACCTACAAATAGCCTAGCTAGTACAATCTAGATGGTAAGAACAGAATGAGAAAGTATGCAAAATAAATACTGAGGTGATAAAGTAAATAAACTAGAACCAAGGTGACAAAAACAATCTCACAAAAGTGCTTGTTCACCAGCTAGCTGCAAATGTGCGTCTTCCTACACACAAGAAAGAGGAGAAAATTGTTGGGGCTATATAAGGGCCTACCTCAGTCAGACCCTCGTTTTGGTGTTTCCACCTACACGGATAGCCAAATAGCAATGATAGAGAAATGTATGATAAAGAAGTAAAGAGAGAAAGCACACAAATAACACTACAAAACAGTATATAGCTACTCAACCAAATCGTAAAGGAGAGGAGTGAAAACGTTACCACCTCCACCAAGAGCTCACTAGTCAATGATGGAGAAAGAGAGCTTGAAAAATCACCACAACCTCAACTGTGATGAAGGGAGGTGTTTCAGAACCTCAAGCCCCTACTGCAATGCCTTGCTTCACACTTACTTGATAGAGTTGGTAGAGTGTTGTCACTGCAATGGAGTGTTGGAGTGTTGTTGAAAGTGAAAATGAAGGCTGAAAATGTAAGTGATGGAAAAATATGAGTTGAATGCTTAGAGGATGAAATGGAATGAAAATGGAAGAATTTGAAGGAGAAAGGGGAGAATCTGCCATTTTTGGGGGTTGGTTGGTCGAAGAGGGACGTTAAAAACTAACCCCAATAGGAAGTGTAATGCCTTTGCTAGCTTCAGATGCAAGAATCCATTAGGGATGTAAGCACACAACACGGACTTCTGTACACCATGCGGGCGTCCCTGACAAATATTCCTCTACCGACACAACAGATAGATTCCAAGTGGAAGGAATTCAGCCAGCTGATATGGAATTTCACCTTTAGATTTGGTTTTCTAAGGCAAGGAAGTGTAAAAGGGGAATTTGCGTAAGGGGTAAAAATTCGCTCCTATACATTTTTCCCCCACTTTAGCGAGCACAAATATTGATGAGTGCTTTGGTAAAGTAGATTGAAGAGTGAATAGGGTTATAAATTTATACCTGAACCGTCAAGGAAGTAGACCGCAATCTGGCGAGCTCGAAAGCGTAGGGTAAGCAAAGGACTTCATAGCCCCACAGAACTATGAAGCTATAGATTGAAAGTTCCTTATAGGTTTGCAGACCTAGAAGGAGGAAACCCCCAATATCTCACATGAAGGAAGCTCCAAGAGATGAACACCTCATAGGCTCGCAGACTTGCAAGGAAGGTGTCCTCCAAGATCTCTTACATGAAGGAAACCCAAAGAAAGCACCCTACAGACCCACAAACCTATAGGGAAGGTGTCCTCCAAGATCTCTCAAATGAAGGAAACCCAAAGAAAGCGCCCTACAGACTCACAGACCTATAGGGAAGGTGTCCTCCAAGATCTCTCACATGAAGGAAACCCAAAGAAAGATCCCTATAGACCCACAGACCTGCAAGGAAGGTGTCCTCCAAGATCTCTCACATGAAGTAAACCTCAGAAAAAGTGCCCTACAAGCCTGCAGACCTACAAGGGAGTGACCCCAAATATATCTTGCATCAAGGAAGCTCAGAAGAAGCACCCTACATGTTGGCAGATGGTCAGTGCTCCACTCGAGATTCGTGACATGGACTAACCACCTCCCATGGATCCATTAACTCTGGAAGTTGTATCAAGCATTAACAAGTCGATCTTTTGGTGCAACGAAAACTATGGGGCCAATAATTGGTATCAAAGCCAAAGGTTCTAGGTTCAAATCCCCTTGGGTAATGCTGAGGGGGAGACTGTTGGCAAATGGTCAGCACTCCCCTTAGGATTCATGACATGGGATAACCGCCTCCCGTGGATCTGTTAACTCTGGTAGTTTTATCGGGCATTAACAGGTCAATATTTTGGTGCAACAACAATTGTGGGGCCAACACTACAAACCCACAGACCTGTAGGGAGGTATCCCCCAAGATCTCTCACATGGAGGAAACCCAAAGAAGGGAACTCCATAGAGTTGGAAAGTGGCTTCACAGGTGCACCTGTAAAGTGACATGTTTACCCACAAATAAAACATGTCTGAAAGTGGCCATGCAAGAAAATAAGCAGATAGTCACATAGACCATTGATAGGTTGGAAAGCTTTCAAAGGGGTCCCTCGAGGACCCGGCATGAAGAAAGGGGTCCACTTAAGGGACACACTGTTTGAAAGTGAGAGAATGTTTTTCACAAATCAATTTGTCATCAAGGAATCCTTTCAAAATATGTTCACTTCATCAAGGAATTTGAAAGGAAGAAAATGCCCCCTTGTGAGGGGAAGGTCAAAGCTACTCCCTCCTTGAAGGAAAGGTCTCAATTTCTTTCTTTGCGAACTCATGATGAAGGAAACATGTTTTTTTAGGGTTTCAAGTTGAGAATACAATTCTTTGAAAAAAGTTTGTGAAGATTCTAGAGAAAATATTCATTGGAAACAAATGCATTTTTCAAAAATCAAAATAATGGTGTTGTCGCACATGAAAGGGACAACTCAAGCAAAGAAGATAGAAAGATAAAAGAAAATCTAAGAGAGATAAAGACATCACAAACAAAGGGCATAGGGATGGTCTAATATTTTGAGGTCAGAGCTGCTCATAAATATATATATATATGAGTATAGTAATAATAGTATATAAATGAATTGTCATCAACCCCCTACTATATCAAACCATGTGAAGGATGCACGAAAAGACAAAGTAAAAATAAAAAATTGAGTCAACATGGAAGGGATGCCTAAATTCACCCAAAACTTTGCATCGTCCCCAATTTACCAAAAATCAATCACAAACATGTAAGAATGATGATACAAATAGAAGAAGGTTTATGACACAAAAACCATGCATGTATCTAAGCACCAATAAGGGTGACAAGGGTCATCCACACAAACATAGCCTGATCATGGGGGAACACATCAAAACACACACATGTCTAATCTAAAGATAAAGAAGAGGCCTCCCCCTAACACTAATTGACCAAGAAGTCATCTGCTTCCCACTCTAGATCATCATAGGGGGAAGGAGGATGAGCCTGTAGTGGTGGAATTTTAAGAGGAGGATCTTCGAACCCTCCCGCAACAAGGGCTAAGGAAGAAGGCCCCACAAGGTCTCCTCCACTCGGCTCTTGTGGAGCTATGGTCAACAATTTTGCGAAAATCGTTGACAACAGAACTTCATCTAGAGAGTTAAACATGCACTTCACTAGAGTCCCATTTCATACATCAACATATGGGGAAATTTGTGTTTAAGTTCACTGCTAGGCCCATCGAGTGACTCAAGAGCGGTGATGAACTCAGGAGAAGTTGGGACTGGTTCCATTACTAGGAAAAAACAAGTCAGCACGAGACCACCTTTTGGAGAAGGTGGACTCCTCTTACATCCTTCATTGTTGGAAGGACCACTCTCCATCTTCTACTTTGTCAGGGAACGTGAACTCCCCACAGATGAGGCGAGAGGTGTGGAGGAAGAGGAGGAAGAGAAAATTGCAGCGGATACCACCAAAGTGTTTGACAATATATCTATGGGTTTTCGAAAAGGTAGGACATCTGGAAGGACATCAAAAAAGGTGGCTCTACCGAAGGAGCAATAAACACATGCACCTTTTTAGGGTCAGGTGCATTCATACTCACAATGGAAGCCAGAAGTGATACGGAGCTAGATTGAATGGAAGTAGAGGGGAGGAGAGAGGATGCAATAGGAGGTCCTGATACATGGGCGATCATCTCCTCTTCCTTCCTCTGTAAGGCGGCATGCTCAGCCACAAGAGCCTTTTGCCAGTGCTTGCACTCACACGCAAGGCGGTTTCTACGACTCTTCGAGCTAGAGACTAGAGGTTGTGAAGGAACAGAAGGATCCTACTTAGCCATGGGAGTTTCCTCCATAGCTATTTCCAACAGAGGGATAGGCTCCTGGATGGGAGTGGGAAGATCAAGTTGAGAAGCTACGAGGGGAGTCTACTCTAACGCCTTGGTAGTGGGCTTCTTCCCATTTATTGCCTTGGAAGTAGGAGCGGTAGGAGGCCATAGAGGTTGAGACATAGAAGACTCCCCATGGGGGCCTTTTCCTCTACCATACAAATAGTACCAAGGTCCAAGCAGTTTAGTAGGGAGGTTTGATATCTTGATCTTAGGTTTGCGCCAGGGTGGTATCATCGGACTCAGTGGATAAAAGCCAAGCATATTCATCCAAAACTCTTCTCTAGAAAGAAGAGGAGAACCATCCCAAAGATGGGGGAGCTTCTCTTTCCCTTTTTGAGAAGGGGAGGTAACCAGCTGCTGTACTACCAGAAGGGTCAATTTCAATTGTCCCTTATCCCCAATCTTATACTTCACATAGTTTTTGTAAATTAGGTTCATTCTTGGAGGAAGTGGACCAACCCAAGTGAGCCAAAAGTGGTATAATGAATATCCCCCACTGGCTACCAGAGGTTGGTATCCAGTGTCATGCACTACGTGCACAACACCTTCATGGGAAAATTTTAAACATTTGTGGATAACAGAGGTGATTACATTCATGGAAGCTAGCCAAGGTATGCCTAACTTCATCCTAAATAGATCTAACTCTAGGATAATGTCAAATATTGTGTCTATAGTCGTAGGTCCTACTAGGATGGATAGAGTTATTAATCTGTACAGATTTAGACAAAGGCCATCGTGTGTATGGATGGTATATTTTTTTTCTTCATACTCTTTTCTATGTAATGAATTAAGCCACAACATCTCTTTTGTAATGACATTCACTCGGCTCGCGGAATCAACTAAGATCCCTATCATAACATTACCATTGAGGCGAGCGAGAATGTAGAGGGGAGAGGGTTTGTTCTTTAGGGGTAAGCCCAACAATGTGAATATCATGTCCGGAAAGCCGAGCATAGGTTGTGTGGTAGGAGTAATTGTGACCATGTTAACATATGCCTTAGGCTGAGTAGTAGAATCAGAGGGATCGATAATCATGTTGGAAGAATGTGACAAAAATAGGTCCATGTATATTTGTAACTCACTATTCACTTTCACCACCAATTTGTTCGTATTTTGTTTACTTCCATCAAGATGGATAGTACCGTCCTCAATGCACTCATGTATCTCATGACACAGGCACATACAACGTTTGGTATCATGTATGTTAACTTGATGGTACTAACAAGAGGTATTTGGATCATACCAACTAGGGAAAGGTTCTTTAGGAGGCTTAGGGTTCTCCAAAGTTATGATATTATCCTTCAGCTAGCTTTGTGAACTTTTGGTTGTGTTTGAGGCCGTTATCAGTCATAGTGGCTACTATATTCACAACATACTTACCTTTCCCAGAGATCGATACAATGGAATTTCCTTCTAAATGGGAGCATGAGGAGGATCCCCCAAACTAAACTACCATTTGTTGATACTCCCGAAATGTAGCACACAAGTGCGCGAAAGAAGGGTATTTCATAAGGGAAAACTTCTCCTACCAAGGTCTTTTCAAATTCCCTATGAACACCTTATGTACATCAGAATCAAGCAGCAGATACGAGATTTGTGAAAATAGCACTTGATATCATGCTATAAAATTAGTAATATTTTCATTATCACCTTGTTTTCATTAGACGAGATCCAAAAAGGTCATCTTCGGTCGAATGTTAGCTTGGAATTATTGTAGGAATTGATTTACAAGTTGATCAAATGAGAAAATGGAATTATCAAGGAACAACACCACTTGAGTGTTGTATCCTTAAGAGATCAAGGGAATAGCTTCGCCATCAATGCATCATGATGGAAGAAATCTCTACATAGGGCATTAAAGGTAGACACGTGTTTTTGGGTCCCCTTTGCCACCATATTTCTCAAATTTAGGAATCTCCATTCCTTGAGGGAAGGGGGTGTTTAAAATCGCTATCGATAGTGGGCTATGTCAGAAAGAACATTGAAATATAGGTTGGGAAAAGGCCTAGGAGAGACTCACCAGTTGGCTTTGTATCTTGCCCATATTATGAAGAAGAATATTTAAAATGGGGTCGTTAGAAGAAACAAGGCCAAAAGGACCTCCCCTAGAACCACCACTAGAGTTGCTTCCAGAGCCACCCGTGTGACCACCATCGGAACCACTACCGAAGCCAGCACCACTAGTAGGGCCTCCACCAGAGCCACCTCTACTTCTGAAGCCACCACCATGACTTCTACTAGAACCACCTCTACCAACGCCACTCCCACCACCAAAGTTACTGCCACTACTAAAGCCCCCACCGCTCATCCTACCAAAACCTCCATCGCTAAAGGTGACAGGAGGGGTGAAGCTAAATCCTAAGGGTAATCTATTCACCTTGATAGTTTCAGATCTCTTGGAGGCAGAGGGGATGTTGATTGAGGGGACGACATCGACCATGTACATAGACATAGGAGGTATCAACATTCCCAATTGTCTCTCATGATTTTCAAAAGTGGCCCCTTTTACAATGTTAGGATTGTTTGTGGGAGCACATGCTTCATTTAGACTAGAGAAACTAGCCAAGAGTTTTATGCCTATTCGATCTTTCCCAACCATATATTTTATTTTTTTTAATAACCCTAGCGGCCCTAGCCATCTTTGGGTCCTTTTCCAAGTGATTCTCTAAGTCACCTAGTCCTTTGCTAAGGACAAAGATATACTCTAAAGGAATGTGAACGACCTCATACTCATCCATTGATGATAGTACAAGAGACACAGGAGGAGTGGGGACATGGCCAGTCTCATCAGAGACCCCTACCTCACCCCTCAGCAACTGCTCCTATGAAGCAAGACCAACTATGGATCAAGCAAAAAGGCCTATAGAGAAACCAGTAGTGACCTTCATCCTTTCCATCGGAAGGTGTCATAGACTTCTCCTAACAATATACCCAGAGGTTGTGGACTGGGTTGTGATGCTCATAAACCTTCACAACACTCAGGGGCACAATGATCACAAGGTACAAGGGAAAATCCTCAACACCAACAAATGAACAAACATTGGTTCATGTCAGGTTCACCAAAAATGTAAGGGAGGGGGACCAACCACGTCAAGGCCCTAGGTCACGGAGAGCCAAGAGCAGAAGGCTGCCCTAACTTACCTCACTCTAAAGGGGTATTTTATGTGAAGGACAAGAATGATGA
This sequence comes from Sequoia sempervirens, assembly GCA_007258455.2. Classification (NCBI taxonomy): domain Eukaryota; kingdom Viridiplantae; phylum Streptophyta; class Pinopsida; order Cupressales; family Cupressaceae; genus Sequoia; species Sequoia sempervirens. Next base: position 13,758 of record VDFB02122978.1, read on the forward strand.
GGACTATAAATTCCTTCAATCACTCTGGAAACCCAAATTATAATTTGGGCTAGGCAACCTAGATTTTTGGAGTCGGCTATGTGCCTCAAATAGCTCTCTGTCCGAGGATGACAATGTAGTTCTGGGATGTCAGCGCAACATGTTGGAATCTCTCAGGCGCACTAGCATCCATACAACCAAAAAATGAACACAAAGAAACTACCAAAAAAACCTACTAATGTCCTAGCTAGTACAGTCTAGATGGTAAGAACAAAATGAGAAAGTATGCAAATTAAATACTCAGGTGATAAACTAAAGAAACTAGAACCAAGGTGACAAAAACAATCTCACAAAAGTGCTTGTTTGCCAGCTAGCTCCAAATGTGTGTCTTCCTACACACAAGAAAGAGGGAAAAAAATTTGGGGCTATATAGGGGCCTACCTCAGTTAGACCACTATTTTGGTGTTTCCACCTCCACGAATAGCCAAATAGCAATGATAGAGAAATGTATGATAAAGAAGTAAAGAGAGAAAGCACAAGAATAACACTACAAAACAGTATATGGCTACTCAACCAAATAGTAAAGGAGAGGAGTGAAAACATTAGCACCTCCACCAAGAGATCACTAGCTAATGATGAAGAAAGAGAGCTTGAACAATCACCACAGCCTCGACTATGATGAAGGGAGGTGTTGCAAAACCTCAAGCCCCTCCTGCAATGGCTTGCTTCAAATTACTTGACGGAGTTGATAGAGTGTTGTTGCTGCAATAGAGTGTTGGAGTGTTGTTGAGAGTGAAAATGAAGGTTGAAAATGTAAGAACTGATGGAAAAATATGAGTTGAATGCTTAGAGGATGAAATGGAATGAGAATGGAAGAATTGAAGGAGAAAGGGGAGAATCTTCCATTTCTGGGGTTGGTTGGTCAAAGAGGGACGTTATAAACAGACCCTAATAAGAAGTGTAATGCCTTTGCCAGCTTCAAACGCAGGAATCCGTTAGGGATGTAAGTGTGATGCATGGACGTCTGCGCATCGCGCGGGTGTCCCTGACAAATATTCTTCTACCAACACAACAGACAGATTCCAAGTGGAAGGAAGTCAGACAGCTTATGTGGAATTTTTCCTTTAGATTTTGTTTTCTAAGGTGAGGAAGTGTAAAATGGGAATTTGTGTAAGGGGTGCAAATTCGCTCCTATACAAACTATAATATCAAATCCAAACAATTTGAAAAGGATGGCATAGTTTTACTATATGATAGTAAATTTAAAAATTAGGAGAAATTAAAAGTTTGGTGGCTTGGCCCCTATCAAATTGAGAACATCCTAGATTCCACGTCAATCAAGTTAAGAACATTAGATGGTACAATACTACAATGATATATAAACAAATCTAGACTTGAACACTATCATACAAATCTAGAATAACTTGATTTTTATTGTAACAATAGTGTACTATAGAATCTAATAACCACTAATAGTCTAACAACACATGGAGGGGAAAAAAATATGACCATGATGAACCACATACATATCAAAATTATGTGAACTCTTCTAAAGAAGGTAATGAATCATTTAGGTATGAGTTTGAAAACCTATTTATTTGACCTAACCTAAAACCCTAAAGACACCAAAAAGGGTAGTGACAAAACACTTTACTAGAAATCATAGAATAAGACTCTTAAAATTATATTATAATTGTACATTATACACCCAACTACAAAAAAGAGTTGTGAAAAAAATAATGGGAAAAAAGGTGCAAGAAGAGGAACAAATGGCCACAACATTTATTACATTCACCCAAATAATTTATATAAATATACATTATCACTATCACTAACATTACTTTGCTCTCTTGTTCTTCCTGTGTGACCATACTACCTAGTTGTGAAACCATTATTGCAAGGTGTGTGCCCTTGATCTCCTTGTGTTGTGTAGCACAATGCTTGGGTTTGTGACATGGCTTAATTGCCTCACATGGATTCATTAACTCTGGCAATTATATCAGGCATTAATAGGTCGATCTTTTGGTGCAATGACAATCATCTATGCAATAATTGGTATCAGATCTCAGGTCACGAATTCAAACCCCTCTATTGATGGTGTTTTCTGCACAGCGACAACTCAGACAGAATATGGAAATCCTATCTCTCTTGAAAGGTAAATCTCTATTAGCAAGCCTCAAGAGATAACCCCAAGGTCTCTAATGTTAGGTCTCAACAATGCATAAATAGCTCAAATAATATGTGAAAATGTTGGAAGCGTACTTTCATCAGATGCAACAATATGGTGATGTTTTTAATCCTAAAACTAACCCAAATTCAAAATAAACAGCAAAAGAGATAAGGGTTAAGAGAGATTCAACTCTAAACTAGCTCCTAAGATCAATCACAATAATGATGAATGTTGCAAATGGACATATCTCCAATAAAATGAATGTTGCAAATGGACATATCTCCAATTGCATAAAAGTAGTTACATCATGGAACAATGAGAAAACAATATTATGCCAGCCTGTCATTAATGAAAATTCTGGTTGGATGATGAAATCGGCTTCACATGTCTTCTGGAAACCCTTTCCAGCTATAGACAGTTTGAAAAATTTTGAGTTTTTGAGGGGGGTAAGGAATTTTCCAAAAATGGAAATTTTGGAATTTTGAGGGGGTCATGGAAATTTCGGGAAAATCCTTCAGGGACGGAATTTCCTGAATTCCCTGCAGGGTCAAAATCCCCTAAACCCCATAACTTTTTTTCTAAAAGGAATTTTCAAAAAGTTCAAAAAGCAACCCTACCTAATTTTTCATCCTCTATCCATAGGTGCAAAAAAAATTACATATAACATTGAAAATTCACTTCAAAATCCCCATTTTTGAATTCCAAGACAGACAAATTTCCCCTAGAGCCTCAAAATATTGTCCTCATCAAACCCAATCTAGAATTAATCAAAAAATAACCTCCCAAGAAGAGAAAAACCAAAATTTGACCAAGCCAAGAGGTAGAGATGCAAAAGAAAAAAGAGGGTCCCTGCCTCTGGTGGGGCATGTGTGCAAAAATTGCACAGCAAAACCCCTCACTTGCATTGGGGGATTATTGAAAGGTGTGTGTCCTTGGTCTCCTTGTGTTGTGCAACACAATGGTTGGGCTCGTGACATGGGTTAACCACCTCCCATGGATTCATTAACTTTGGCAATTGTATCAGGCATTAATAGGTCGATCTTTTGGTGCAACAACAACCATCTTTGCAACAACCCTACAAAGCAAGCATAAACTTAAAGCTCTCAATCTCTCTTGAGAAAAAAATGGATGCCCCTATTCTTGTTAATATATCTTAGAAACCTTGTCCCAAATACAAGAAATTCCCATACAAGTCTATGAAGAAAAACCCAGATGGAGCATTCTCAAAGGTTCCAAAAAATGCAATATACATAGAGGATGCCCACAAAAGATGTCTATGCATCCTTGATAGAAATATACCACACAAAATTTAAATGTCTATGGCTAGACCTCCTCCAACTTCATACACAATTATCTTCCCCAATATGCACACATCCAAGAGAAGAGGTTAGATGTATGGAAGAATTTCCTAAACTTTACTTGTGAGGAGGGATGGGTTTTGGATCATTCTTATTTGAATTCATGATGAATACATGTACCTAGATCAAACATATAGAATTACAAGGGTCACCATAGAAGTTGTAATTGGGTTGTATGTACAAGGGGAGATCCCACCAAAAAAGGAAATACAAAACTTAGAGGTGACTAAGTTCACAAGAGGTACATATGGTGGCCATAGTGTAGATGTTATCAAAATCACCAACCCATCCATGAGATATGTGTTAGGAAATAATGCATTTAACCTATGATATTAATCCATTTCTTACATAACCCATGAGAGATAAACATGCATACAAGTTGCCAAAATACATAGATCAAATAGACAAGCCACAAGATAATACAAGATATACCTGGGAAAACCCTCAAGAGGGAAAAAACCAGCCTCCAAAAGCATCCATACTCCATCATATTATTCAGCAATAAATCAATACAAGAGTTACAATGAATATGTCTAAAGCATCAAGCCCTCAAATGCATTCCCATGTGTCCAAGCATGAATCCACACACCCCATGCCATGCTTCACAAATGCACTCCACAAGAAGACTCAATAATGAAAACCAACCCACTCAACCAACCTAAACCACTACACATTTGTCTGATTTTATAGACACAAGCTCACACAAAATACAACTAGTGGTAAGGTGAAACCAACCACAAAACTATGTGAATACAAAACAACTAACCCCTTATTTAATATCGGGTACTAAGACATCACATTATTTAATATTTCCCCAATATTAAATTATTATCACATGTCTCCCACACAAATAATAATAATACAATGTTACCATACAACATCAAGTGGACCCCAAATAATTACCTAGTGTGATCAACCACACCACCAAGGTGTCTCAGAACTAAATAATTATTTAAATATAAAATTAAGATAAATCAATTTATGCAATGGTATACAACACCATATCTCAACATTCTCCCACTTGTATATATTACATAAGGGGTCAATGAATGAAATACATCATCATAACCATACATGAAACCACATGAATCTATAACATGCTCTTGTGCTCCATCAAGATACCTACAATAAGAAAAAAGTGGCCACAATCTCAAGCAAGAAATCCTCAAATCAAGATACCATCTCACAAATAATATTCACCCACACACACACAGAGATAACAACACAATTTCAAGACCTAGTTGCAATGTGCAACTGGCAAATTTATGTATTATTAAATGGGGAAAATCAAGCAATAACACTCTAGTCATGGATAAAGGTTGTAACAAGCCATATAAAACCCATGGAAAACATTCACAATCTGATTTGCAACAACAAATCAAAGGCAGGAATAATCTTCTCTCCAGCACCTGCAACTTCAAAACCATTTTCACAAATAATGTCTTCAATCTGCTCAACCTGTGTTGATTTTTCCTCTATCAACACTCTCAAACCTATTAATCCAACAATGGAATCAACATCTAAAGGTAAGCAACACCCTTCTTCTCTTCCTGTGTCTTTCCTCTCTGAAAAACTAAACTTCAAAATGAAATAAATTCAATTTTATCTCTCCATGCTTTCCTAGAATACAATTTCAAATGTATTTCATTGTCATTTTGCTTTCATTCCAAACACCTCAAGGAAATAAATTCCCCACCTCCAAGAAGGGAAAATAAAATGCAATTTAATATTCAAGCCTAAATAAAATATGTATTTTAATCCTCTGGACTTAGACAAAAAAAAAATTATGGGCTTTAAATGGCTTTTATGCTTTCTCAAATAAAGCAAAAAAAGCAGATTCCTCAACATGGGCACCCACCTCCCGGGATCCTATTTTTTAGGTGCCATGAAAATTCAAAATGGAAGTTACAAATGGCCTTAATGGCTCCCAAAAACCAATGCCATTAATTTCTTTTTCCTACTTTTTCAATTTTAAAACACATTCTTCATGATTCCCTTTCACCATTTTGACCCAAATTGAAATCAGTTCAAACTCAAAATTTCCCACATTACAAGATATTTAATTTCACAACAAAATATGAATTTCAACCATCAAACATGAAATCCAAAACATTAAAATTGCAAAATTCAAAAATGACACCTCCAAGTTGACACAAGAATGCACTGAGCCATGGATGCTCTTGCATTAGACACCCATGGTAGAAGAAAAGTGATTCTATCACTTTCCAAGAGGATATCCAAGGTGAATGATATCAACCTCAGATAACCATGAAGCATCTTCCATAGGTCTCGCAGACCATTTCACCAAATAATCCATGTATTACTTCCTCCTTGTACTTGTTTTCACCCTATTGTTAAGAATTGCTTCAATATTTTCATTTTATGAACTATGTGTGAGTGTTGGTGGATGTTTAATTGCTACAACTTCATCATTTTCACCTTCATGAAACATGGTCAAATCTGAAATATTAAAAATTGGAGAAATATTAAGCTCGTTGGGTAATTCTACCTCATATGCATTACTGGAATCATGCCTTTTCACAATCTTGCACGAGCCAAACTTCATCTTGAGATTACTTTATGTACCCACTAGAAATATTTATTTTCTCAAATGCACCATCACTTCATCTCCAACCTGGAATTCCTTGTCTCCTCTTCAAATCAGCATTAGTTTTTTAAGAAAAAATCATTTTGTTGATATATTTTCTCACCTCATCATGAAGACCTTTCATGTGCTCTACAAAATCGTGAACATCTGCACTCTTTTTCACATCTTTATCAAGCTTATTCAAGTATTAAACAACTCTTGGGATTCTACCATAAACAATCTGAAATGGTGACATAGATGTGCTTTTGTTAACTGAGTTGTTGTAGGAAAACTCAGCTTGTGGTAAGACTAAATCCCATACTTTTGGTTTGTCTCCAGCCAGGCATCTCAGGAAATTTCCCAAGCTTCTATTCACCACCTCCATTTGACCATCTATTTGAGGATGGTATTCTAAGAAAAACTTTAATTCAGTTTTGAGCTTCTTCCACAAGGTCCTCCAAAAGTAGCCAACAAACTTGGTGCCCCTATCTGAAACAATGCTCTTTGGAATTCCATGAAGCCTCACAACTTCCTTTAAAAACAAATCTATAAAATTCACTGCATCATTAGTCATATGACAAGGTATAAAATGTGTAATTTTAGAGAACCTATCTACCACAACAAAGATAGAATCAAGTCCTCTTTGTTTCCTTGGAAATCCAAGAACAAAATCCATACTTATGTCCTCCTATGGCTTCTTTGGTACAGGTGGTGGTTGATACAAACCAATATTTTAGCTCACTCCTTTTGCCACTTGACATACTCTACAACCTTGCATACACTTCCTTACATCTTTCTGAAATTAAGGTCAATAATACTTCTCTCCAACCAATGCAATAGTCTTATCAAAACCAAAATGACCTGCAAGACCACCACTATGTTTCTCCATAATTAGATTCAATCTCATTGAACTTCTTGGAATACATAATTTGTTACCTTTAAACAACATGTTATCTTGGATTAAATAATCCAACCATTTGGTTCTATCTACTGTAATAGGCTCTTTGAAAGCCTTCCATGCCTCTCCAAAACCCAAGTCTCCTTCATACATATTCTTGAGTTCATCAAAACCCACAATTTCAACCTGCATTACAATCAACAAACCTTGTCTTCTACTCAAAGCATCAGCAACTTTGTTAGACTTCCCACTCCTATGTTTCAAAACAAATTTGTAAGTCTATAAAAACTCAACCCATTTCATGTGTCTCTGACTCAACTTCCCTTGACTTATCAAGTATTGGAGTGCTTGATGATCGGTATACAAAACAAATTCTTTTGGCATAAGATAATGTTTTCATTTCTTAAGTGCTTGAATGATTGCAATAAACTCTTGATCATAAATTGAATACTTTTTCTTAGCATCATTGATATTCTCACTAAAATATGAAATAGGCTTACCTTCTTTGCTTAAAAAAGCTCCAATATCATTCCCACTTGCATCACAATCCACTTGGAACACCTTGTTGAAATTTGGAAGTGCTAGAACAGGCTGCATTGTCACTTTACTCTTCAACAAATCAAATCTCTTTGCTTCCGCTGTAGTCCACTTAAATTTCTTCTTATCACCTTTCATGGTTTTAGTTAGTGGTGCACATATGCTACTAAAACCTTTGATGAACTTTCTATAAAATCTTGCTAACCCATGAAATGATCTCATCTCTGTTACACTCCTTGGCGTTGGCCATTCTAGAATAGCTCTTACCTTTTACGGGTCCATCTTGATGCCTTCCCATGAAACAAAAAAGCCTAAATACACCAATTCCCTCTTCACAAAGCTGCACTTTTTGAGGTTAATCAATAAATTTTCATCTCTAAGTTTTTCAAAAACAAGTTTAATGTGCATCAAATGCTCCTCAAGGGTCTTGATAAAAATTAAAATGTCATCTAAATATACAATCACAAATCTTCCTAAGAACTCTTTCAACACTTCATTCATTAACCTCATAAATGTACTAGGTGCATTGGTTAGCCCAAATGGCATGACTAACTGCTCATACAAACCTTCGTTTGTCTTGAATGTTGTCTTCCATTCATATCCTTCATGTATCCTTATCTAGTGATACCCACTCTTCAAATCAATCTTGTTGAAATACATTGCTCCACTCAAGCAGTCCATGATATCATCCATTCTTGGTAATGGAAATATGTATTTTATTATAATCTTGTTGATAGCCCTAGAATCCATGCACATTCTCCATTATCCTCCTTTCTTTGGTGATAAAAACAACAAGCACTGCACATGGGCTTAAACTCTCTCTTCTCAAACCCTTCTTCAACAAATCTACAACTTGTCTATTTACCTCTTCATTCTCTATAGGTGACATTTTGTAGGTTGCCTTGTTTGGTAAACTTTCCCCTGGAATCAAATCAATTTGATGACTGATTTTTCTCACTGGTGGGAGTCCTTCAGGCACATTGTTTGAAACAATCATCTTGAACTCTTGCATCAAATCAACAACTTCTACAGGAACTTCATCTACAACTTCACTGATAACTTTAGGAATAATAGAAAAACAAAATTTATCATGCTTCATACCTTCAAGAAACCTCCTTGCATCAACCAAACAAAATCTATCATTACCTATTGGCATATGGCTTGGGGAGATTGTTTATGGCTTCTAGTATTGTCATTGATGGCAACTGAAGTCAGTATCTCGGTTTGCAAGTCAGGATCTACTTATACCGGCAGGAAATGTACAAGACAATGTGTTACTGGCAAAAAGCATGAATAACAGGGTATCTGGTCAATTATTCGATCTGTATGCTTCACCAGATCATCATTTTGTGTTGTGGATCCCCAAGAAATTTTGTTAAGCATGTATGTTACCTTATTGGTAAGTTTTGTGGTGTTGCAACAATCGATGTATGAGTTAGGAGATTCAGTAGAATGATTTTTTGTTTATTTGCTAATTGTGGCCGACTCAATGAATGTCGTGTGTCATGGATGTATAAGGAGTAGTTGTTTAATTGTTTCTAAGTTTGAGAATATTGTTTTGGGTCCCAACTATGTCTTAGCCAACTTGTGTGGGTGCACATTAAAGATTGCTTATGATTTGAGCCAATTGTTGGAGAATATTTCATGTTTTGTTGAAGTCAACTTAAGTGATTAAAATCTTTGCTCGCAAATATATATATGAGATTGGTAATTCATTTTTGAAGAGAGGACAAAGTGGTGAGAAGCTATGAATGTGCCAAAAGAGCATAACAGATGTATGAGAGAACATCAGAAGATCAGTTGAGTAAATTTTGCTTGATTAGAAGAAGATTATTGTGAATTAAGGCAGAGCAGAGCAGAGCGAGTTGCAGGATCAGACAGAAGGTTTTGAATCTGTTTTATGTGCTTCACCAAAACTGAATTATCTTCTCAGTTCAATTTTTGTTGTAATCACAAAAATTTTGTAAGGTAGTGAGCCTTCCTTATTTCGAGTAGTGAGCTCTAGGCAGTGTGCCTAAATGCAAGTGCATTCTCTTTTATTCATATTTTTAACAGAGTATAAATTGTGGATTAATCTCCACTGTGGTTTTTCCCCCTAACAGGTTTTCCACGTAAAAATATTGGTGTTATGGTGTTTTGATCATCTTGTTCATGTGCTTGCATCTTTATTTTTGTTTATGTGTTGAAAATGGTTTAAGATCTGAATTGAAAGTCTAATTTGTTGAACACTGATTCACCCCCCCTCTCAGTGTTCCTTGAGTCAAACATTACCACAAACTTGAACATTTTCTTCCTTCAAAGGTTTCAGCTTATGCTTCACTCCATCTTTCACAATTGTGTAGGTGTTAGCACACCCATCATGTATGGATTTTTGGTCATATTGTCATGGCCTTCCAAGAAAAATGTGACAAGCATCCATAGGGATGATATCACATAGAATTTCATCATGGTAATTCCCAATATTAAACTTCACATTGCATTATTCACTTACCAACATTTTCTGATTATCTTGTACCCAAGAAATCCAGTATGGATTTGGGTGTTTTCTTCTCTCAAGCTTCAAATTTTTCACCATCTCATCAGACATAAGATTGTCATTGCTTGCACTATCAACTATGATATTACACACCTTTCCTTCACACTTGCACCTTGTTTTGAACAACTTCTTTGCATAGGCTCACTAACTTCATTCAAGAGTGCTCTCATTGTCATCAAAACCTCTCCATCTTCAGCATCTTCGGATTGTGAAGAAGGTGCCTCTTCCTCATGAACATTTGTTGCTCTCCTTTGGTATTCTTCTCTCCTTTTTGGATTCTCTTCTTGTGGGAAATCATAGGCTCGGTGGCCTTCTTCTCCACATTTGTAACAAGTGCCTCTAAATGGGCCTCCTCCATATCCACATCCTTTACCTCTACCCCTAAAATTTTGGTCTCTTGAGCTCTTTCCATCCTCACATTTTTCTGCCCTATTTCTGCCCTCTTCATTTTTGTAACTCTTTTGTCGATTTTCTTCATTTTTGTATGTCCTTCCTCCTACTTTTCCTCCACGCCCACTTCCTTTATGCTTTCTTTCAAATTTTTTGTTCAACCTTTCCTCTATCTTTAATTCCATTTGATAGGAATCTTCCATTGTCACAACTCTAACCAATGCCATTTCTCCTTGAATGCTTGATCACAACCCATTCATGTACCTTGCAATCTTCTCCTTGGTTACTTATGAATTTCCAATTCTTATGAGGATTTTATGGAATTCTTTTGTATACTCTTTAACACTTTTGTTTCCTTCCTTCAAACCTTGCATCCTCTTGAGCAAATCTAATTCATAATCTACTGGGATAAACTATATTTTTAATTTATCTACCATTTTATCCCATTTGGTAATATTCTTTTTTCCTCTTCTTCCCCTTTCTAATTGGACTTCTCTCCACCATATTGAAGCATGCCCTTTTAGCCTTGTCTTAGAAAATCTCGATTTATCAGGGTCTTCTACCTTCTCAAATTTGAAATACTCCTCCATTTCATTAAACCAATCTATCAATTCATTTGGATTCAAACTACAATTGAATGTAGGCACATCCATCTTTGGTCTCTTTCCCATTTTTGTTAAATCTTTCAGCAGTGGGTCATTTGTAATTGTTGTGATTTCTTCTTTTTGCTCATTATCTAAACTAGCATTCTCTATATGTTCATCTTCCTCTTCATCATCTCCACTTCTTGGGTCTCTTATTCTTGCAAATCCTCCCCTTATCTCATTTTGCAAAGTTTCAACCTGCCTTCTCAAGGCTCTAAATTCATCATTTCTAAAAAAATTGTATGCTCCTCTACCTCTTCCCCTACCTTGTGGGGTTCCTCTGGAAAAAATTTCTACAACACCACACTCAAAGTCCTAGTGTAAACTGCCTCTCTTTGGTGATCTGTTTACACACACAGGATCAACCTGGCTCTGATACCACTAGTGTATGATCTATTTAATTTAAATGATTTTTTTGTAAATAAAAATTAAAAATCTCACAAATAATAACCATCCACACACAAAGAGAAATAACAACACAATTTCAAGCCCTGGTTGCAATGTGCAACTGGAAAATTTCTATATTATTAAATGGGAAAAATCAAGCAATTACACTCTAGTCATGGATAAAGGTTGTAACAAGCCATATGAAACCCCTGTCAAACATTCACAATCTGATTTGTAGCAACAAATCAAAGCCTGGAATCAATCTTCTCTCTAGCACCTGCAACTTCAAAACCACTTTTAAAAACAATGTCTTCAATCTGCTCAACCTGTGTTGATTTTTCCTCTATCAACACTCTCAAACTTGTCAATCCAACAATCGAATCACCATCCAAAGGTAAGCAAAACCCTTATTTTCTTCCTGTGTTTTTCCTTTCTGAAAAACTAAACTTCAAAATGAAAGAAAATCAATTTTATCTCTCCATGCTTTCCTGGAATGCAATTTCAAATGCATTTCATTGTCTTTTTGCTTTCATTCCAAACACCTCAAGGAAATCAATGCCCCACCCTCAAGAAGGGAAAATAAATTGCAATTTAATATTCAATCCTGAATAAAATATGTATTTTAATCCTCCAAACTTAGACAAAAAAACATTTTGGGCTTTAAATGGCTTTCATGCTTTCTCAAATAAAGTAAAAAAGAAAATTCCTCAACCTGGGTGCCCACCTCCTAGGTTCCTATTTTTTAGGAGATGTGAAAATTAAAAATGGAAGTTACAAATGGCCTTAATGGCTCCCAAAAACCAATGCCATTAATTGTTTTTTTTGCTTTTTCAGTTTTAAACACATTCTCCATGATTCCCTTTCACCATTTTGACCCAAATTGAAATCAATTCAAATTCAAATTTTCCCACATCACAAGATATTCAATTTCACAACAAAATATGAATTTCAACCATCAAGCATGAAATTCAACACTTCAAAATTGCAAAATTCAAAAATGACACCTCCAAGTTGACAAAGGATTGCATTGAGCCATGGATGTTCTTGCATCAATATCCAGGAACTCCCACTGCATAGGTAATGTCAAAGCATATCAAGTCTACACATCAACACTATATCAAGGTGTGATAATTAAATCAAGCATGAAGTACCAAGAACAATATCAATAATTCACACATGCAACCCAAAGAGATGCATAATCTCCTATAACATGTTGCCACCATCCTCCCAAAAACATGAACATCCAGGAAGGAACCATGAAGAAAGAAACCTGTAAACCATAATTTCCTTCTACCAACACCTCAAAATTGTAATTTTGTGTCAAGTATGACCTCCTAACAACCCCAAATGAAAAGCCTAAAAAACATCCATAACACCCAATCTCATAGATCAAGTACAACATATGAATCAATGTAATAATGCCAAGATGGGTTTAAGCCTCTCTAATCAAGAAGATCAAACTCATAGGTAACCATCCCAAATACTAGAAATCAGCCCATAAAACATCTCCTAACAATCATCATCAAATAATGATATCATAAACTCAAATGCATAATGAGATAACCATTCCATAACATCCCTCAAAATGAATCCTACAGAGCTAACTATCTATAGATCAAGATCCATATCTATGAAAGATAAAGCATATAAACTCATGCTAAACCAATCCTCAAATGAGTATCCATAATCACCATGAATCAACTCAATCCCATGAGAAATCAAAGCACGAAACATAGCACATTTGAAAGATATAATGGACAAATACCTCTAAAATCATAAATTGTCAAGTAGACCAAGAGTGGGGAATGAGAATGCTCCTCCAAGACAACCAATCCATCATGACTCACTCCAAGAAAAACCTCCTCTATCGGTACATCATGAACTCACGTCCATACCTAGGTGAAAGCTCCTCAGTCTTCTTGTTGAAACCTCCAAAGAGTAGCCATCTTAAGCAAATGTCTCTAATCTCAAGAGAAGTCCAACCATCACCTACATCTCTAAGTATCCACGAGCACCTGTAACCAATCAATGCATGCCAAACTCCAAATGCAACATAGCACCATCATGAAGTAATCAAGAAAATGATCAATGTACTCAATACAAAGAGAACCACCACGATCAATGTCAAAGCTCCAACTGCAAAATCAGGAACCTATCATGACAACATGATCTAACCATCTCCTCCTAGGAGATCAAATGCACCATAACATACATCTTGGTCTCAAGAGAACACATATACCATGCCAATGTTGCAAGAATGGAAGAAGAATGAAGTGTTGTCATTGATGTCAACCTTTCAGCTGGTTATCTACTAGTTGTTGTTGATTGTATATGTCAAGGATATTGAGAAAATTATATTAAAAGAAGGTTGTCGGTTCCGGTGCTTGTGAACTATGTTTTCTCTGTGTGTTGATTGAGGTTTGGGATATTTGTTACTAGTCTAGATTTATCTTTAATGAAGTCTTATGGTGTATGGTTCAAGATTTGTGTTGCCCTGGTTCTATTGAAGTTGGTTTTGGAATTTGGAAGTATCAATCTTAATTGATCTATGTGTTTTACACTGGTGTGTTCGATCGTGTGTCAAGCACTACTTTTGAAGTTGATGAAGCATGTTGGATCTATTATGGGTCCTATGAAGCATGTATTTTGGGTCACCCTCATTATAATTCCACCCTAGGATGTTTGGCACCGACCTAATTTGAATTTGAAGTTGGATGACCGACTTTGTATCTTTTCAAGGCTGGAGATAGTGTAAATACAGAATGTGCTAGCGATGAAAATTCTACATAAGAAAATAAGGAAGATAAGTGAAAGATCAGATGCGAATTTGATGCTATTCTTAAAGTGTGTGAGTTAAGTGTGTAGTTGTCTCGTCTAGAGCTTAAACGTCGAGTTTTTGAATGCAGTGAGAAGAAGGCTAACTCTATCATTCATGCGAGTTGATAAGTGATTATGGTGGAATCTTCGTTGCATTGGGATTGTTGTCTCTCTGTAACAAGTCTTCTTTGTCTTCTATGTATCTCTGTGGCAACGGGCCTTTTGGGTTGTAGACCTATGGATAGTGAGTCCTTATTTCGGACAGTGAGTCCTTATTTCAAACAATGAGTCCTTATTTCAAACAATGAGTCCTTATTTCAGGCAGTGAGCCTTATCTCAAGTAGTGAGCCTTTTTGTAATCAATTTTGATATTCTCTATAGTGTGAGTTAATCCTCACTATGGTTTTTCCCTCATTGGATTTTCCACGTAAATCTGGTATTATTATGTTTGTGGATTTGCATTTAATGGTTAATCACTTAATCAGTTTATGTGTTAGTTTCAGTAATTGAATTTAAGGTTGTAATCTATGAAAATTGATTCACCCCCACCTCTTAGTTGTCCTATCCAATAGCCAAAACTCTAAACTAGTATCAAGAGTAAACCATGACATAATACCAAACATACTCTAAACCAAGAAATCACATCTCCAATCACATAAAGATAATCATACCATTGATGCACCCATGTCACTGCCAACAACTTCCACTGAAACATGATATGAGCTACACATGGCATCATGACAACCATGCTCTCCATGAAGATCAACTAGGTCTACACACACTCAACTGCAATTTCAATAACATACAAGTAAACAAAGATCTCCAAACCAAGAAGATAAATACAACCTCCATCAAAACATCACAAACCAATCTAACACCACTAAGTCATCACTATCAAAAGCTCCCACTAAAATTGTATAACCAATGAATTTAACCAAGCTATCATGACATTATGATCAAACCACATGCTACAAGTCCTATAAACTTACTAATCAAGTACTCAAATCATCCATTCTCTCAATCTGGTGCAGGAGCACCCAAGGCCTTCAAGGAGCTCTTCAAGGATCAGGAGGTTGCAAGGGTCAGGAGGACCTATCCAGCATATCAAAACATCAACTATAATCTTTTGAAGCCTATAATGGCTTTTGAAATGGGAAAGAACTTGAAAGTAGTCAACTGTCCTAAGGGTCCTGATAAGGATCCTAGGACCAAAATGCTATGTAATTGGGATTATCATGTTATAGGGCTTTAATTAGTAATATAATGCTTTAATTAGGTCATATAAAGTTGGATATTGAAGATCCAATAGTTTTTAGGTGGTATATTTTAATAAATTTCAAGATTGTAAAATTCAGATTTTTGAATTTCACTTTAGGCGGGAAAAGGAGTTTTAGGTGTTTTAGAGGTAATTATGCAACTTAATCAATTATAAACGGTTGGATAAGTTGGGGAATGGTTCTATAACCCCAAAATATTCATTTTTATGGAGGTTAGGCATTTGGAGAAAGTATTGTACGGACTGTTTTCTGGAAATAGTGAAAAACACAGTTTTTTGGCATTTTTATGGTGTTCTTTTGTTAAATACTTGATCTCTATTGAATCTATGTCCAGTAGGATTCTTTAGGAGTTTTTGTTTACATATTTTAACACCATTGAAGGCTTTTAAAGTAGTGATAATTAATTTCTTTGCATTTTATATTGACTGTTCTAAAAAAGAACACAGAATTTACACTAGTTTGAGGGTTTTTCATGGATAAATGATCCATTTCATGGGATTTTATGACTGTATCTTGTGAAATGGATCATATTTAACATGTACCATACTGGACTAACAATATAAAGTGCAGGAAAGAAGAATCAAATGGTGTACACCAAGATTTCATTATGAAAAATGCTTGAAGATGGAGGCTAGGGTGTAGCAGCAGAAGATCTGCCTTAATGAGGGGCATTTTTTTGAGTTTGGATCGACTAAATATGTTTTACTAATGGTGTAGAGTCAATGATAAAGTTCTGAAAGTGATTGGAAGGTTAGTTTTCAAGAAGCCCTAGTTTTTGAGGCAAGTTGAGGAGGGGTTTGTGCTGGAGCATGTTAGATGTGTCATAGAGGCCTAAAAACTTGGAATCCTTGGTTTTGAGTCATTTTAAGGGACTTTTGAAATTTTCATGGTCAAAGGTTGAGTTTAAAGGGGGGTTGCTTTGAAAAAGAGGGCTAATTAGGCCTAAATTTGAGGAAACAACAGATTTTTGATTGGTGTGCTCCAAAACAAGTGCCATCAAGAATCTAGTATGTTATGTATCATCACAAAACACATCTTTTTCAATCATTATTTTTGAGGTTTCTTTGGAAATTTTGAGTGCAAAGTCAAAAATCCTTCGCTAGAGGCCTAGTTGACTAGTAGCCTAGTTAAGGTGAAAAATTGGTTTTGTGTCTAAGTCAAAGGGTTGGGCTTTGAAATCATTCAAAACAAGTTTTTTTGGGTCTCTTAAGAGTGTTCCTATGGTTTGGGTCCATAAGGAATGCAAATAAGTCATGAATGCAAAGTTGAGGCCTTATCTCCATGTTGGTGCCTAGTTGAAAGGTTGAGAGTGAATCATTGTTAGCCTTGTAACTTGGTGTTTCTGTCAAAGTCCCTGAGCCTCTGCATCACAATCCAAAAATAACATACCAATGCACAAATGGCCACAGACAAGGCCAACTAAAGAAATATGCAACAACAATGAATCAAACTTGGTAGATATAGACAGTCCACATCCAAGTCATCCCACTACAAGTGAATGGTTTGCTAATCTAAAACCTACAAAACTCGTAGATTCAATCATTGAAACATGCAAACTCATCATCACATCAATAGACTACAAAACTGAGATATCAAAGAAGATAACCATGTATACATCAAGACTCAAACACCAAATCAACCATAGATCTAATTTTCCAACTATGTCCACAAATGAGTAATCATAGTCAAGGAACCAAATAAGCATCAAGAAGATAATAGCAATCTCCTAATATCATACCATATGCTCACCAAACACCACATACATGATCATGTTGTGCCAATGTATCAATGTACTTGCATAGCCATGAAACCATAACCATATCCATTGTTGTACCTACACTCAAATATCACCCATACAAGACTCCAAGTCTCAAACCATGTCCAACCATGTCTTCAAAACTGAAGAAAATGTATGTACATGTCACCATCTAAGTCCCAACTCTGAAAAGCACCTGTAAACCTGTACCTGGAAGCACCAATCTTATAATCAGCTATATAATCATAAATAATATATAAAATAATGTACTCCCTCAAGGTTTCTCCCCTTGACTTGTTTAGATGCTCACACAATCACACCCCGAATCTCAGGAACCTACAAGCGATCAAACAAGTACCAAAAATTCCCTACACCACAAACTAATAATATTACTAAACCACTATGTAGTACACTACAAATTCTCTCCAACGCCTCTTTGAAATTGAAAATTTGATTATGTATGCAAAAGTTATGATCAAAACCGTGCAAATGAGAACATCTAAATTTCAGGCCCCAAAGACATGTCAAAATGGAAAATCAAGGAACCAAACCTATACCACTGCGTAGTGCTCGAAACCAACTTTCTAATTACTACAAGAAGTCAAAAATCTGACATACTAGGCAAAAGTTATGCAAATTTGAAAAAAACTACTGTAAAAAGGCCTCTTAGTGGTTGTTGGGTGGTGGTCTGGTGGCTCCACCGGCAACGCTCGGGTGGCGGATTTAGAATTCACATTAAATCTAGTTTAATTTTCCAAAATAAAAAAATTAATCCCCCTTGCCACCGAACCTGATGGACTTATGAAATATGGTTTAATTTTTCAAAAAATAAAAAATTTACACCTTATGCCTCCCATCGAACCCGACCACCCTTTTAAATATGGTTTTTAGTTTCTTTTGAATTCTGATGGATAGGATTAATAGGCGGAATTTTAAATATTTTAAAAAAATGTTTTTAAAAGTCTTTAAAAGACTTTACTGGTGGTTTTGTTTAAAGCCCCGCGGGCTGAGCTCATCGACCCCCGCCCGACCGGTGGCTAGGAACCGACGGCCTAAGGCCTGTCGACCCCAACCACCAGTGGCGGTGACCGACAGACTATCGATGGATTGACAGTTTGTCTGACACTGTCAGTACTGCGTACTGAGGGTACGCAGGGGTCTGCGGACCCCCCACCCTATATATATATATAGTTTCTTTTAAAAAAAATCAAAAAGGATTTTCTAACCTTTTTCATTTCTTTTACAGGTATAATATTTTTAATGATTTTTCACCTGACGGCATAATATTTTTCTATGAAAAAATATGATGGGATTTTTTAATTTTATTTTCTGCACATGCCAAAATTGTGCAAATTAGCCCTTTTGCTAAAAAGAATTATGCATTTTTTTCAACTTTTCCAAAATAGGTTGAATTTTATATCAAATTCGTCTCTCGGCCAACCTGAATCCAACCATAAGGTCCATTTGTTCTAAGATGTCATTTGTGAAATTTCCCCCACAAAACCCTCAAATGCAAATTCAAACCAAGAAACCCTCTTTCACCCAAAATTGGAAAATTTTAGTATAACTAAGGGAAAATTCTAGGTTGGCGAATTAGAAGCTAAATAAATCAAAACCTAAAGTAATAATGAAGCACAAAGGAGGAAAACATGAAAACAAAGAGAGATATCACCTTACATCTTCAACCTCTATGATTGACTTCCATTACACCTTCTCTATTTGCTGCCATATATAGTTTTCCCTTAGATTTCGTGTGAGCAATATGTGACAATGCCAAGACCAAATCAAATGTTGAAGGATTTGATGACAAAATGCAACACTATGCAAATATGCAACTAGTAAGCAATTCTAAACTATGACTAAAGTATGCCAAAATGCCAATGAGTGATGAAGTATGCCTAAGACAAGAGCTATAATGGCATGACATTGTAAGAGCATGAAATGAAAAGATTGCAAAATGATAACAAGATTGCATGAGATGAGCAAATGAGACCAAAATTGTCATTTTATAGAAAATGCAATTTTGAATGAATGGCCAAGATTGAAGATTGGCAAATGCCCTAGAATCAATGGGCAAGATTCAATATGACAACCCACCATTAGGGTTAGGGTAACATTAGGTCAAATTTGAAATGAATGGACAAGATTTGTCTTCTAGAAGATCAAATCAAGGGACAAGATTGCATGTGACAAGGAGATAAGAATGGCACAGAAAAAGAGAGAGTTGGAAAATCAAATAATATTAGAAATTACTTGATTTATGGAGGAAAAAGGCTATTTTGAATTAAAAATTAATTTAATTCAAAAGGTGGGGACATGTGACAGTAAACAATTAATTTGAATTATTTACTAAAAGAGGGAAAATTAGAAAGTGGGACCATTTTTAAATAAATAATTTTATTTAAAATGGGGAAAATGCCAAGGTGGACAATAATTAAATAAATTAAAGAATTTATTTAATTATAAGAAGACTTTTAAGAATTAATAGCGTATTTAAATAAATAAATAAATTTTATCTATTTAAATAGTCAGGAGGAATTAGTGGATAAAGATAATTAAATAAATTTATGAATTTATTTAATTATGGAGAGACATTAGACAATTAGTGACGCATTTGAATAAATAAAATAAAATTTATTTATTTAAATAATCAAGAAGAATAAAGACATGAATTAATTAAATAATTATGAATTATTTAATTAATAATCGAAAGTGGACCAAAGGACATAATTAAAATGTTTCAATTATGTCAAGAAGAAATATGGTGACAATAGAGCTTGCAGGCCTAGGTCATTTTTATATGTCTATATTTTTCCCTTCTTTGTCATAATGTAGCCTATCGCATTGTGACACCGAAAATTTAGTCAGAAACATGCCCCAGCGAAAGTATGGAGTATCTATGCCCCCTCGGGAAAATTTGCAAATTTTGGTCAAGTGAAAGAAAAATTTGGAAAGTGTCCCGACAAGCTCATTTGATGACCAAAAAAGCAATGGCGCAAGCGATTTTGGATTTTGACATGTTTAATTGGAAAACGGGCTAGTCAAAGGTGGTCAAAAGAGCTTCCAGTAATAAAATTTTGAATAAAATCCCACTTTGACCTTATAAATAGGTTGAAAATGGGTAAAAAGTCAATTCATTTTTACTTTCACAGTTGTCAATTTGGAGAGCTCAGAGCTAGGAGATCGTGCGCAAAGATGGTAATTCCAGTGATTGAGCACCATGGGGAGATCATTCAAACTTTTAGATGGCCAGAGGGCATAGAGCTAGCAGTGGGTACGCCTTACCCACTTTGTCATTTTGTCATTTTTCATGCTTTTTTGGAATTTTTAGGGTAGGCAACGAATGCGTCGCGATGCATATGTGTGTGTGTAAGTCGCATTCGCATTTGCATTTGATGCATTTGATGCGCTGTGACGCAAACCCAACAAGTCTACAGGGTAGGTCTATTAGGTGCAACGCACTTGCGAGAAATCAAGCTGCATTCGCCAAGTCGTGTTGCAAATGACAAGCGCAACACTGCATTTGAAAGATTGTGACGCATTCGTGTACTCGGGTGACACATTTGAATGAAATGACGCATTTGACAAAAACTATGATGCAAGTGCCAAATTGAGACACAAATGCAGGTGAAAATGACGCAATCATCAGATTGGAATGCAAGTGCAGTACAAAACGACATAAGTGCCAAAGCGCGACACAAATGAAGTCATCGTGATGCATTTGACTTTGACCAGGGCTAACTTTAATTTAGGCTCAAGTTTGTAAATGCTTTTGAGTAGATAGATGGTAATAATTATTTTCAATAATGTGCTAATGCGTGTTTCTGCATGTCCAAAGATAGTTACCACCGATCTACACTCGAGAGAGTAGGCCATCAACATATGGATTCAGGGACCAGCTGCGAGATCAAGAGTAGAGGCGTTTGATGTGACTTGGATTGTACTATGCCACCTATATGCCCATTATCTAGGAAAATAGAGGACTATTGACTGCACTCTACGAGAGGTGGCATTTAGAGACATGTTCATTTCATTTGTCGACAGGAGAGGTCACAGTGACTCTGGAGGATGTGTACCGGATTATGCGCCTGTCGATCTGAGGAGAGTGAGTCGTTTACGATCCACACCAGGAATATCAGACATTTACAGGTTATTACAAGGATGAGACTAGTGTAGGACTAGGCATTGAGGTCTACGATATTCGTTGGGAGTTCATGGTGAAGCACTATCCTCGTTGGGATTCCATGTTATGTAAACTAATTGTGGGATTTTTGATACCAGATCACCAGGGACACAGATTCCCAATTGGCTGGGGAGATGTGCTTGTGTGGATGAGGTGTGACAGGACTATATTTGCATGGGGGCCTTATCTATTAGGGATGTTTTACCATCATCTCCATGAGGTGGCGTACAGAGGAGCTCAGAGTATCAACTCTAGCACCACCCTACTCATGATCTGGGCTTGGGAGCACATTCCCATCTTTCGTCCACCCATTCAGAGGCCACAATTAGTAGATGGGATGCCTTATGTGTATCTCTATACAGGAGCACTACAACAGACCAAGGTCAGGGAGACAGGCTTCTAGCAACATAGGATAGATACAATGACTTCCTTTGTCTGGCGACCATACAAGGATTGTGTGCAGTGGGCCGATGAGGCCGATCATTTGACATTTTACTAAAAGTTTAGGTATTTCATTGGACGCACTGTTCAGAGCCAATTGATCATCGAGATGTACTACCCCAGTGGTTGCTTCGACAATTTAGAGAGCAATAGGGTGTACCTATGGGGACTGTCGAGTACGCTTGATCGTTGTGAGAGCCGATGTAGGGCCTTGCAATATCAGTGCCTTTTCTTGAGAAGCAAATACACGGGTTGGTGGCATAGCCATGGGGGTGGAGTGGAGGTCCTGTAGATCCCAAGACAATAGCATATTTTGACTTGTGGTGGCAGACACATCGACCAGTGCCATTGACAGATCTAGATGGACCAGCACCAGTCAATCACAAATCAGTGATACCCCGAGTACGATGAGGTAGCAGGGGAGGCAGAGATGGTGGTAAAGGGAGGAGGGATGGAGGAAAAGGGAGGGGTAGGGATGGAAGCTAAGGGGATGAAGGGAGAGGCGACGGAGATGACAGAGGAGGTGGAGACAATGCTAGAGATGGTGGGAGGAGGAGGAGAGGGGGAGACGGTGGGAGATAGGGGAGGAGAGTTTGGCAGTGCATGGAGAGAGTACCCTTAGTACCGATCCCTAGGGTAGCAAAGGAGGATGAGAGAGAGGAGGGGTTGAGATAGGAGGTAGAGCAGCTTGATGTTTCTCCAGATGTCGATGTTGGACAAGAGGGAGAGAGACTGGACTGGGAGAGGTAGCCAGAGGATGAGATTCGATAGGAGGAGGAGGTTAGGCAAGAGGGAGAGATGGAGGTGGAGATGCCAGGAGAGGAGGGAGTAATTGGAGGTGAGCAGGATGACGAGGAGTTAGATGGTGAGGATTCCATAGATGAGGCAGAGCAGCTACTAAGGTGGTGGATGGTGGAGGGAGAGGATGACATACCTGTTGTCACCTAGAAATGCACCCTATGCGAAGTTATGAACACTAAGATTTCTGGTGAAACATGAGATCATTTCAAGGCTTTGGGTCACCTGAAGTTGAAATGAACCTCCGGAGAAGGTCAGCTTCCTTTGGGTATCGCCTAGACTAATGATCTCTGTGAGGTAAATGGAGAAGAAGTGCATACAAAATGAAACTATATTGAACTATTCCTATGGTGATACATCGAGTTGATAAGAAATCAGAAAAAATGAAAACAAGATGCAAACACACTAGGGAAACTAGACTGCAGCTGTTTTACTTACTCAACATAACCCCATTAGACTTATGCATCACTCTTGACAGGTTTGATCTACATACATATCTCAAGAAGGAAGGAACAAACTTCACAATTTTGTGGTATGAATACAGATTTAGAAAACACTATTAAAGAAATACATACATAAGCTAACATACAGAAATGAGAGTGGTAAGAGCATTAGTACTTGTTTTCAAGGTGAACTTTGTTTTGCATTCCAGATTTCAGTTGGGTTATAAAGTATACATCAACTAAGAAAGGATAGATAAAACCACTAGCTCTTCTGGATGCATAGTTTGAACTATTTACAAAAAAGGAAAAAATGCCTTATATATCAGACTGTGTAGACCCCTTAGGGCTAATAAAATATCAGTCCCCAGAAAAGATCTCTCCTCAAATCTTTTCGACTGAATTAAATGCAGGACCCTGCATGTCCATGATGGCAAAGAGTCACCCCAGAGAAGCCTTCTTCAGATATTTCATAGCTATTACATTCATTCTGATCCTGGCATCGTGTCTTGTTCGAACCACTTCAGCTGAACGCTTTGAATGCCCTGAGCTCACAACAGATACGTGTTGCATTCATCCTATTAACATTCTTCATTTTGATCAGACTACCACGGCTCGCCTCAGCTCCCCCTAGTTGGTTGAGCATATTCCACAAAGACTCTATGGGCGGTCAAAAGCCCCCTGGTTAGAATCGCATCTCGGCGAGACACCAAAAGTGTCTCACCTATGCGATTACGCCCTCTGAAACTATTGGCACAATATGTGATAGTCGATGAGAGTCCTAGCGAACTTAGGAGTCACATTGATAACGCCAAAACATCGGCAAGTCAAACAGCATCGAGGAGAAGTCATAGCGAGCACCACTGAGTTATATCAATGCCGCTTTATTGGGCGATTCCATCGCTGTCAGCGAGAGATCCTACGTTCGGGGAGACATCTTAGTGAACCATTCTTGTTGTGGTGAGCACATTGGATGTCGGCAAGAGATACCGAGTCGAAAAAACCCTTCAACGAGCTACATAGGTCACCCCGAGCCTCGCATTTCTTTCTATGAGTCACATACTTGGTCGCTAGGACCATACGCCAAACGCTTTGTCTTTTGGCGAGCTCCCTTTTCCTGTCGCTAAGACCTCCTTCATTCATCGAGACTTCTTGTTGTCGAAGAGACCTCCCGCCGAGCTCTCTTTTCTTTAGTGACACTACTTTCCTTCGGCAAAACATCCTGACTTCACCCAGACCTCACACCGAGGCCCTTTCATTCCACCAAGCTGCAGATCTTCTTCGGTGTGACTCCCATCGGTCGGGAAGACATCATGGCGAGGCTCAGATGTCATATTGATCTCTCCTCTGTCGCTGAGACCACATGATGTTGGTAAGACATCACTCCGACAGTCGAGCGCTACATCGATGAAATTCATGTCAGGGAGACCTTCGCCGATGTCTCCAGAAGTCATACCATTGAGCTCCTTTCCCTCTGTCGGCCAGACATCCTTATATCAGCAAGACCTTATGCTGATGTCAAGCTCTTTCGGTGAGGTATTTACTTTCTGGTCGGTGAGACATTACACGGTCGCTGAGACTACATGATGAACTCCTCTTGTCTGCCCGAGCTCTCCTCTATTCGCTGAGACTCCAACTGATCGGGAAGACATCATACCGAAGGAGCTTTGCTTTGGCGAGGATCTTTCAGTCGTCATCTTTCCTTTATCGCCCAGACTTCTCTCTGAGACTCTCTTTCTGCCGAGCTTTTCACTTTACTGTCGGTGAGACATCACCAAGTCAAGGAGATCTCCTATCGAATTCACAAGATTATGTCGAAGCCACATACTTTAGAAAGACTTTGGACAGTCGCCAGGACCCCATGGCGAAAGCCCCAACTCCTAGCGAGACCGGATGTTTCCTTGGTGGGATCCCCACTTGTTTGCTTCTATCATCAAGACCCCCTGGTCAGGGAGACATCCATTGGTCAGCAAGAGGTTGTGCCGAAGGCACCCTGATTTGGTGAGGCTTCATTTTGTTCACTTCAGCAAGAGGCAAAGGCTTCGCCAAGATATTGTGGCGAAACCACTTCCTTTGGTCGAGATCCCTTCGTTCGCTGAGACATGGCCATGTCGGCAAGACCATAGGGTGACAGCTGGAAACTATATCAAAGTCAAATCTTGGGGAGACCTTCTGCGTTCGGTGAGACCCTGTGGCAAAGGGACCAACCTTTGTCGAGAGCCCTTCCGTTGTTGCCAAAACATTGTCAGGTCGCCGAAACCTCTTAGCAGGCTCAAAGACTTACCCCGTAGTGTCCATCTGTCGCCGAGAGTTATACCGAAGACGTCAACTCCATCGGCAAGACATTTCATCCTCACTAAGACTTCTCTTTGAGACTCTTTGTTACCCTGAACGAATGCAGTCGGTGTGACTTTTCCTCTTCGTTGGGACTTCTTACCGACAGTGTTTCTTCCGGCAAGAGCTTCACCGATGACTTTAAACCAACTATTGTCAGCGAGACTTTGACTCTTCGTTGGGACCTTTCACTAAGCATCATAAGTTATCCTGAAGCCCGTGGTCACCATGAGTCTCCCTGAGTGACGATTGAATGGCCTATCGGCCAAAGATCTCGATGCGATTAGAGGTCATACCGAACCTTTCCTGTCACAGCAATAGGCTCTCCAACTTTGTTCGGTAGGACAGAAACTAGGTCACAGCGACCTGTTCAAAATGGAATGTATCAAAGCAGCCAGTCGGCCAGACAGTGAAGATGTCATATCGACCTGGCTCTAATGGAGGTTGAACCTGTAACTATTGAAGCATATTTCCAACAAAGCAGGCCTCCCAACTGAATTCCCTGTGAAATGTCATCAGATGCATAAAATAACCCTCAATGGAGATGTCCCATTTGGCCCTTATGAACATCTGCAACATAGATGCCTTGCCTGATTGAGCCTGAGGGTGAAAATTAGATAACATTTCTGGCGACCTTTGTTGGATGTTTTCCTACTGAACATGAAGAACAATAGTCTAGGCTTATCCATTGGGTATGGAGTCATTAGGAGGCTCAGAAAACAAACGAAAATATCAGCTTTGCACATGGCTGCCACACGCTTGAGATCCATAGGACACAACAGATTGCTAAAAGAAAAACAAAACAGGGGAAAACGAAAGAGAAAAACTATGCCATCACAGCACCCAGGAAATAGAGAATAATTAACTTGAAGCGCAGAAGCACTTATTGAAAATTTAAACTTAAACTAATATGTACAAAAGAGGAATTCCATCATAATTGAAAATAGGGCTTAAGGTGTATCCCATTGACTAGGATGGGGAGTACTTCCCCTTCTGTTGTAGCCAGCTGATAAGCATTGTGCTCCTTACAGTCTCTGATAAGGAATGGGCCCGTCCACATGTTGTCAAACTTGGTGTGATGTCCTGGCCTGCTTTTCAGAACATCCCATTTGAGCACGAGGTCTCCCACCCTAAAAAACTTTTCTGTAGCCCTTTTGTCAAATGTTTTCTTTGTTTGGAGCTGATGATACTCCAAATCCTTCATTGCTTTGTCCCTTAACTCCTCAAGTTCCATGAGTTATGCATATCTCACGGACATTAGGTCTTGTTCCTCAAACATCTCCAATTGATGTATAATGTCAAGGGCTGGGAGCTCCACAGACAAGGGCAATCTTGCCTCTCTGCCATAGACTAACAAGTATGGTGAGTTACCAATAGACCTCTTAGGAGTCACTCTGTCTTCCCATAGTGCATTCTTTAATTTAGTGTGCCAGGTCCTTTGGCTATCCTCCATTGTTCTTTTGATAATCCTGATGAGATTCTTATTTGTGCTTTCAACTAGGCCATTACCCTGAGGGTAATAATTTGAGGATGTATTTAGATGAATACCCTGTTTAATAGCCCAATCAGTTAGTCTTAATCCCACAAATGCGAGAGAGTTATCAGATATGTTAGAGTCAGGAACTCTAAATCTAGTGACTATATCCTCATAGAAGCTCAAAACTGAAGACTCTTTTGCCTCTTTCAAAGCTATTGCTTCTGTCCATCATGTGAAATAATCTGTAGCAGTCAGCATCCACTTATGACCAGCACTAGATGGTGGGTTGATGGGCCCAATGAAATCAATACCCCATCTCATGAAGGGCTGCTCCACTTGAATTGGATGTAGAGGCATAGCAAGAAGCTTTTCCTTTGCTATGAATAAAGCACATTTGATACTCTTTCTTGACCAGGAATATGCATTTTTGAACAAGCTGGGCTAGTAGTAACCAGCTCTCATGACTTTCTAGGTAGTAGTTCTTGGGGCAAAGTGACCCCCTGTAGCTCCATCATAAAACTCATGAAGTGCCTTTTTAATTTGATCGTTGTGAATGCATCTTAATAAGACACCATTCATATCCTTTTTGAAAAGAACATTGTTTACCAGTACATACGGTATGGACTGCAGTCTGAAGTATCTTCTTTTAGCTCTGTTTAATCCTAATGGGCATGCACCAGTTTGTAGGAATTGGGTCATATCTTGAACCCAATTAGTTATCCCCATAGGCACATCATCTTGAGCATTTTGAAGTTAATTTGTATTAGCAAGCACAGCATCCTTTTCTAATTCAGTTTCACCGCTTGACCCTATAGTAAGTTGCTCACAAAGACCTTTACCTCTAACCAGTTTGGTGATCTTAATATCTACATCATACTCCATGACCTTGGTGATCCATCCTGCTCTTTTGTCATTCAAATCTTTGTTCAACAGAAACTCCTTCACACTTGAGTGGGCAACCAGAATATGAATCTTATTGTTTGACACTAGAGGCTTGAATTTCTTTAGACTTCTGATCACGGAGAGAACATGCTTCTTAACAAAGGAATACCTCTCTTTGTAATTAGCAAGTATTTGGCTAAAGAAAGCTATGGGCTGTTCTAAATTGTCACTATTTTTCTGTACCAGCATAGCAGAGATTGAACTAGTGCTGCCAACAGCATACAAAAAGAAATCCTTGGAGAAATCTAGATTTACCAATGTCGGGGCAGACGCTAAGGCCTCTTTAATTTCTTCAAAACTATTTTTGGCACCTTTTTTCCAACTGAAAACCGCGCTCTTTTTGAGCATGGCAGTCAAGGGCTGTAACAGGTTTGTAGCATCAGGGATGAATCTTCTTAAAAAGTTGATTTGGCCCAAAAAGCTCTACAGACCCTTCTTGTGATTTGGTAATGGCAACTCAAGTATGGCTCTAACTCTTTCAGGGTCAATAGTAATTCCTTGCTTTGACACTATGTGTCCTAATAATTTCCCTTCATGAACAGCAAAGATACTCTTTTTTGGATTGAGAGAGATACCAAACTCTCTACATTTTTCAAAAACTTGTCTAAGATGTAACAAATATTCATCAGCATTCTTAGAATAAACTGTAATGTCATCTAAATAAATCAGTATAACCTTATTGATCAAACTTTGAAATGCCATGTCCATGGCCCTCTGAAACGTGGCACTAGCATTGGATAAACCAAAAGGAATCCTTTTGTATGCCATGGTGCCCCACTTAGTTGTAAAATTAGTTTTGAATTGATCCTCCTCTTTAACCAACACCTGATTATACCCCGAAAAGCCATCCAATAAGGAAAATATTTCAGAACCAACAACTTCTTGTAAGATTTGTTCCATGGAGGGCAGTGGGTAGTGGTCCTTCAAAGATGATCGATTAAGGTCCCTAAAATCTACATAGAGTCTTATTTCACCACTTTTCTTCCTAACCGGCACAAGGTTAGAAACTCATGAAGTGTGCTTAATAGGAAAGACGATACCCCCCTCAACTAATTTGGTTAGCTCTTTAATCATTAAGGGCTCAAGCTTAGGATTCAAGGGCCTTTGTTTTTGCCTTACTAGCTTGGCATTAGGTTCTAACTCAATTGTGTGATGAGCAATATGGGGATCAAACCCTTTCAAATCTGAATATTCCCATGCAAAGACATCATAGAATTCTTGACATAAAGCAACAAAAGATTGTTTATCTTCATGTGAACAATTTTTTCCTATCTTAAGGAGTTTACCTTTGAAAATCTCCAGTTCTTCATAATGTTCTTGTTTGATTTGCAAGCCAGCTTTACCCTTTTTAAGCTGATCATCAGTACTAAAAATTGACTCTAAGGTAATAAGACCTTTGGGTAACTTATTTGTCCTCAGCTGTATGACTTGATCATCATACTGTTGCTTGAGTTTTACTTGACTCATCATGGAGAACTGATCTTCTTCGAGCAAGAAAGAAAGGATTTGCTCATCACTGTCAAAAACTTGCTAGTGAATGTTGTTGTCAGGAATTGACGGTCTGACCACAACCTTCACATACTACTATACTCTTTATTTTCTAATGTCACCTAGAATATCAAACTATGCCCCAATGGTTGCAAGCCTATCAGCATGCTTGTTCTAATTTCTTGGAATAGACACTAAGTTAAAGGCATCAAAATCCTCAAGCATGTTCCACACTTTGTTTCTATAAGACTTTAGTGTGTCATTTTTAGCAACATTTAGGCCTCTTATTTGATTGACAATTAACTCGTTGTCCCCATATACTTTCAAGTGGGTTAGTCTTATTTTCCTTACCTATTCAAGACCTTGAACAAGGCCCTCATACTCAGCAGTGTTATTGGAGCATGCGAAAGCAAAATGGAAAGAAAAATAATACTTATCGCCCCACGGAGATACAAGCATTGCACCTCCTCCAGTGCCATTTTTTCTCCTTGAACCATCAAAATACATCTCCCATAATTCACTCTGATGCTCAAACTGACTTTCTGCACTCCTCTCCAAATTTGGCATTTTTGTCTCAGCTTCATGCAATACATAATTGCCCAGGCCAACGTCCTGAATAAGCTCATTCGGATTATCAACCACATTCTCAACTACCCATTCATGCAGGAGTACCTCAGGTACACTCTCAGCTTGTAACTCTTGTGCTGCAGCAAGTTCAGTATCCTCTAAAACAATAGAGTTAACATTTATAGCAGATGGCACATAA
The DNA here is from genome assembly GCA_007258455.2 of Sequoia sempervirens. NCBI lineage: Eukaryota > Viridiplantae > Streptophyta > Pinopsida > Cupressales > Cupressaceae > Sequoia > Sequoia sempervirens. The sequence goes on from VDFB02122978.1 coordinate 43,963, forward strand.
GGTTCGATGTGATCCTTGGCAAGGGACTCAGAAGTTATAGTGACCTTAGTACCATATCTGGTCCTAAAAAGCATATGGGACCAATCTGAAGATAAATACCCTTCAATCTTAGCTGTGAAGTCTCTAGATAGGCATAGAGCACAAAATGGAGGCAAGTCTATAACAAACACATCTTATGGGATTGAAAAATTGGGACAAGCATGTAGTGTGAGATTCAAGTTTTTGATAGCACCTAAAGTGTTTACTGTTGTCCCATCCAATTGAAGTACTCCATTTTCTAATGGCTAATATTGTAAACCTAGCTGGTCTGCAATCTTTTTTGGCATTACTGAACTGCTAGCCCCGCTATCAACCATGCAATTGTGTACCAATTTATTCCCCACTATTAATGAAACATAGAAAGGAGGGGGCTTGACACCATTACTTTGCTTTGTGGTACTATCCAAAGGTGAATTGGTTAAAACTAACTTTGTTTGGCCTAAAGAGACTTCATTTGGAGGACTCAAACTAACTAGTTTTGATAAGGCTAACTATAACAAATTGATTTGACCAGGGACTGCTAAAGAATCCCACATCAAAATCGAAACATTCATTTTTTTCATACTTTCAACAATGTTGAAAGGTGCAGATATATTTACCTTTGGCTGTGTCTTTATAACAGCATGGTCAGGTTGCACTTGACTTGCGGATGAAGCATGTAGAGGCTGCTCCCTACTAGTGTCATAACCTTGTTGCAAAGTGTGTGGCACTTGCTGATTTGATGGACCAGCAACTCCCTTATTCTCATTTGTTGCTTGTTCAATCTCAAAAGCCCTCTTCTTAGCTCTAGTATTAGCAGCAACAGATGTATCATCTTGGTTCACTCCACAAAATTCTTCTCCCTGCCAATTCATGAGAGTTGAATCATCTCCAGGTTGATCTTGTTGTTTTGGATACCCCTCCTTAGGCAAATCTTACGCACCTGCAACATTTTGCACCATAAGAGCTTGATTGATGATGCCATTAGAGCATGTAGCTTGATTATGTGGCTGATTACATGGATAACACCACTCATAATCAACAGCCAAATTGTTTTGAACAGGAACAAGCTCTTTGACAACACTAATTGGAGTTGGATTATAGGCCTAAAAAGGCCTTGTGTTCACATTTTGTCTTCAGCCCTGGTAATTACCTTGGTACTGATGTCTATTCCCCTAGAATTGTTGTTGTTGACCTTGAAAAGGTTGACTCGAGGTCTGATTCTGCTGCTGATAAGGCCTAGAATAGGACTATTATTTTTCTAAGTTCACCAACTTGTTACCAAAATTCTGTAAAATACTTTTGATCTCTTGTAACTCCTGTGATGAGCCTGAAGCAACACTTTCTTGTTTATCAATGGATGGAACAACAGCTGGCAGCGTTGGTACAACTGGTAAAGGTGTGAAAGGAGGTATTTGCAAAGGGATGTTTGCATGAATTTCTAGAAATATAGGCATTGGAGGCCTAGGAGCGAGTTTATCAGCTTGTAATAAGCTATTCTCAGCTTTGATTGCTATTTCGAAAGCATTTGGCAAAGACACTCCTCCCATTGACTGTATCATGACAACTATATCGCTATTAAGAGCCCTCAAAAAGTACAAAAATGCATATTCTAGAGGTGGCCTCACTGTTGCAGGGATTCTATCCCAGGTTCTCTAAAATCTAAAGTTGAAGTCATTCATCTGCTCTTGTGGAGCCCTCTTAATTGTAGTCAATTGTTCCAATAGAGACAAGTTATCAGACCTGTCTTGAAACTGTTTATGCAACTTGTCTCCAAATTCGTCCCATGTTGCAATTGAACTAACTGGTAGGCTCCTATACCATTGCACAACTCTTCCCTTCAGTGAATCAGCTAGTAATCTTACTGCAACATCCTCTTGGGTTATGTGATGAACTCCACATAGCGAAGCCACATCTCGCATGTGCTCAATTGGGGTAGTTTGATCTTCCCCAGTGAAAATCGGTAGACTTTTTAGGGCTGCCATTGGAATGTCATTGTGATGTGTCAAATTTAATGGGCTCCCTTGGTCAAAAGTAACAAAGGGTTGATTCCGTGGAGCAGCCATTGGAGGTGGCTGAGGTGGATTTACTGATGTAGCAAGGTGAGATCCCACGGATGGAGGGGTAGACTAAGCTCTTCTAGAATAGATGACTATTGCTCCTCCCCTTTCTGTTGTTCTGCCTTGTCTTCTTGCTAGTGACAGCTACCAGTACTCGAAAGGACCTGAGCTACTTCTTGTTTCAATTCTTCTCATAAACTGAAGAAGGCACTGATTCTGAAGGTCTTTCCTCTTTATTGAGTCTCCAAGTATGCCAAATGACTTCTATAAAGTCTAGAATTCGTAGGTTGCATACTAAACTAGCGGTTCAATTTAGTTGATGTCCCACTGGGCATGCCAGAAACTATTGTCACCTAGAAATGCACCATATGCAAAGTTATGAGAACTAAGCTTTCTGGTGAAACATGGGATCATTTCAAGGCTGTGGGTCACCTGAAGTTCAAATGAACCTCTGGAGAAGGCTGGCTTCCTTTAGGTATCGCCTAGACTAATGATCTCTGTGAGGTAAAGGGAGAAGAAGTGCATACAAAATGAAACTATACTGAACTATTCCTACGGTGATACACCGAGTTGATAAGAAATCAGAAAAATGAAAACAAGATGCAAGCACACTGGGGAAACTAGACTGCAGCTATTTTACTTACTCAACATAACCCCATTAGACTCATGCATCACTCTTGACAGGTTTGATCTCCATACATATCTCAAGAAGGAACAAACTTCACAGCTTTGTGGTATGAATACAGATTTTGAAAACACTGTTAAAGAAATACATACATAAGCTAACATACAGAAATGAGAGTGGTAAGAACATTAGTACTTGTTTTCAAGGTGAACTCTATTTTGCATTCCAGATTTTAGTTGGGTTACAGAGTATACATCAGCTGAGAAAGGATAGATAAAACCACTAGCTCTTCTAGATGCATAGTTCGAACTATTTACAAAAAAGGCAAAAATGCCTTATATATCAGACTGTGTCAGCCCCTTAGGGCTTACAAAATATCAGTCCCCAGAAAATATCTCTCCTCAAATTTTTTCAACTAAATTAAATGCAGGACCCTGTGTGTCCATGATGGCCAAGAGTCACCCCAGAGAAGCCTTCTTCAGATATTTCGTAGCTATCGCATTTATTTTGATCCTGGCATCGTGTCCTGTTCGAACCACTTCAACTGAACACTTTGAATGCCCTGAGCTCACAACAGATACGTGTTGCATTCATCCCATTGACATTCTTCATTCTGATCAGACTATCACAGCTCACCTCAGCTCCCCCTGGTTGGTTGAGTCTATTCCACGTAGACTCTGTGGGCGGTCAAAAGCCCCCTGGTTAGAATCGCATCTCGGTGAGACACCAAAAGTGTCTCACCTATGCGATTACGCCCTCTGAAACTATTGTCACAATATGCAACAGTCGATGAGAGTCCTGGTGAACTTAGGAGTCACGTTGATAACACCAAAACATTAGCAAGTCAAATGGCATTGGGGAGAAGTCATAGCAAGCACCACTGAGTTATACTGATGCCGCTTTATTGGGCGATTCCATCACTGTCAGCGAGAGATCCTACATTTGGGGAGACATCTTAGTGAACCATTCTTGTCATGGTGAGCACACTGGATGTCGGCAAGAGATACTAGGTCGACGAGACCCTTCAGTGAGCTCCATAGGTCACCCCAAGCCTCGCATTTCTTTCTATGAGTCACATACTTGGTCGCTAGGACCATACACCGAACGCTTTGTCTTTTAGCGAGCTCCCTTTTCCTGTTGCTGAGACCTCCTTCATTCGCCGAGACTTCTTGTTAATGAAGAGACCTCCCGCCGAGCTCTCTTTTCTTTAGTGACGCTGCTTTCCTTCGGTGAAACATCCTGACTTTGCCCAGACCTCACACCGAGGCCCTTTCATTCCGCTGAGCTGCAGATCTTCTTCGGTGTGACTCCCATTGGTCGGGAAGACATCATAGCGAGGCTCAAATGTCATATCAATCTCTCCTCTGTTGCTGAGACCACATGATGTCAGTAATACATCACTCCGATAGTCGGGCGCTACATCGATGAAATTCATGTCAGGGAGACCTTCGCCGATGTCTCCAGAAGTCATACCACTGAGCTCCTTTCCCTATGTCAGCCAGACATCGTTATATCGGCAAGACCTTATTCCGATGTCAAGCTCTTTCGGTGAGGTCTTTACTTTCTCGTTGGTGAGACATTACGCAGTCACTGAGACTATATGACAAACTCCTCTTGTCTGCCCGAGCTCTCCTCTATTCACTGAGACTCCCGCCGGTTGGGAAGACATCATACCAAAGGCGCTTTGCTTTGGTGAGGATCTTTTAGTCGTCATGACTTTCCTTTATCACCCAGACTTCTCTCTGAGACTCTCTTTCTACCGAGCTATTCACTTTACTGTCGGTGAGACATCATCGAGTCAAGGAGATCTCCTATCGAATTCGCAAGATTATGCTGAAGCCACATACTTCAACGAGACTTTGGACAGTCGCAAGGACCCCATGACGAAAGCCCCAACTCCTAGTGAGACCGGATGTTTCCTTGGTGGGACCCCCCCTTGTTTGCTTCTGTCATCAAGACCCCCTGGTCAGGGAGACATCCATTGGTCAGCAAGAGGTTTTGCCGAAGGCACCCTGATTTGGTGAGGCTTCATTTCGTTCACTTCAGCAAGAGGCAAAGGTTTTTCCAAGACATTGTGGTGAAACCACTTCCTTTGGCCGAGATCCCTTCGTTCATTGAGACATGGCCATGTCGGCAAGACCATAGGGTGACAGCTAGAAACTATACCAAAGTCAAATGTTGGGGAGACCTTCTGCATTTGGCAAGACCCTATGGCGAAGGGACCAACCTTTGTCGAGAGCCCTTCCGTTGTTGCCAAAACATTGTCAGGTCACCGAAACCTCTTAGCGGGCTCAAAGACTTACCCCGAAATGTCCATCTATCACTGAGAGTTATACCGAAGATGTCAACACCATCGGCAAGACATTCCATCCTCGCTAAGACTTCTCTCTGAGACTTTTTGTTACCCTGAAAGAATGCAGTCGGTGTGACTTTTCCTCTTCACTGGGACTTCTTACCGCCAGTGTTTCTTTTGGCGAGAGCTTCCCCAATGACTTTAAACCAACTGTTGTCAGTGAGACTTTGAATCTTCGCTGGGACCTTTCACCGAGCGTCATAAGTTATCCCGAAGCCCGTGGTCACCATGAGTCTCCCCGACTAACAATTGAATGGCCTATCGGCCAAAGATCCCGATGTGATAAGAGGTCATATCGAACCCTTCCTGTCATAGCGATAGGCTATGCAGCTTCGTTCGGCAGGACATAAACTAGGTCACAGTGACCTGTTCAAAATAGAATGTATCAAAGTAGCCACTCAGCTAGACAGTGAAAATGTCATATCAACCTAGCTCTAATGGAGGCTGAGCCTGTAACTATTGAAGCATATTTCCAACAAAGCAGGCCTCCCAACTGAATTCCCTATGAAATGTCATCAGATGCATGAAATAACCCTCAATGGAGATGTCCCATTTGGCCGTTATGAACATCTGCAACATAGATGCCTTGCCTGATTGAGCCCGAGGGTGAAAATTAGATAACAATACCTACAGGACCACCATTTCCAAATGATGCGACTATAGACCAACGATTGGCCGATATGCAGAGGAGGCTTGACGAGAGTGCAGCACAGGTTAGGGCCCTACAGGAAGAGTTGGAGGTTTCTAGGGTAGAGAGGGATCAGACGATGATCCTACAGTAGGATTCTGCAAGATGGTGCAAAAAGTTTGCAGAGTTGTGTTCGGGACCGTCAGGGGACATGGTGAGAGAGCTATCCAAGGTTAGTGCCAGTCTGGGATGTTACCGGTTACTATACGAGTAGGTTGTGCCACCTAAGAGATGGGATCCTACTCTGACATGGTCTTGGACGAGGATAGGTAGTGGTAGTAGGACAAGGAGCGGCAACAGTAGTAGGACAGAGAGCAGTAGCTACAGTCAGAGCAATGTGGGGGGTTCTACCACTTCAGGGCATTCATCTGGTCACCGCTCTCACCACATTCACAGGCATTCTTCTAGTCATAGGTTAAGTCACAAGCATGGGTCGTCTAGGTCAAGGCATAGATCAGAGCACAGTCAGCCACCAGTCACCGATCCATCGGCCTCTCAAACTCATGTCACAGTAGCCTCACAGCCACATGTTACTATAGAGATGATGTTGTTAGTGTCAGTTCCATTGTCCTCACAGACACATGTTGTCATGTCATCACAGGTTATGTCAGTGTCGAGTATAAGTCATCATTCACCACGCTCTTCTCCACGAGGGGATGAGGAGAGCACAACATAGGGGAATTTTTCATGGTTATATTTTGACATCATGTTTCAGACATTCATATTATGACACTTTATATTTTGACCATCGAGCCTGCAAGCTCCATTTTTGGGATATCTCATGACTCTATCCTATGACAGTATATATTTTTTGAGATTATATATGTGATGCAGTTTGGGTGTGGCCTATATGCTTTGTGTTATGTGATGGTGCATTATGTGTTGATTATGTTTTATGATATATGCTTATCTGATGATGATTATGATGATGCAGTTATGATGACCATATGATGTCTATATGATGTGATTTATGTATTTTTTATTTTTATGATGATGCCTTCTATATGTTATGCCATGTATTCCTTTTATGATTTCTAATTATGATGAGATGCCATGGTGATGTGATGATTATTTATGTTTATATGCCATGACGATGTTATGTTCTAATGATTATTATATGGATGCATAATGTATGATCATAATGGATGCCATGTTTATGATTATGTATATTGATGCATGACTATATATTTTTGGACAATGCAATCATTGACATGATATATGTGTTCTTATGAGATGGATGATGCATGCATGTATATGTTGTGTGAAATGTCGATTGATAAATGTAAATGATATATGTATGCTAATGAGGTAAATGGAAATCTGTGAATGCATAATGACCTAATGAAATGCCTATATGATTATGTATGTAATTATTATTTTTATGTCACAGGGTATCCTCATGAGACAGATGAAGCAAGATGACAAGATAGAAGGAGATGAATGTTAGTGCCTAGACAAAATCCTTCAACATATTACCATAGGACTTAACAATTATTGGTCTTAATCATCATTGGACGGATTACTATAATGGTCAACAAACACCATGGTATGACATAGATCAAGGTGTGCAAGGTCGTACCATCACATGAGACAAGCAATCGCAGACAAGGATGATCATGACTCATACTAAGATCACAATTGCCCTAGTCTTTTTGTCACAACCAACCACAAGCATAAGACATACAAGAAAGACAATAAAGACAAGTCATGAAACATCATTGCTCATCTAAATCTTGTTACCAGAACACCCTTTAGGAACTAGCAACATGACTTCCTGAAAAAGATAAGACAAGTCAATCATCATGATACGTTGCTACTTCTCTAAATCCTGTCATCAGGACATCATGGAGAAACTAGTAACATAATGAAAGATCAAAGGACCAAATGCCAAGATAATGTTTGCCAAGTGTTTTCCAAGTATGTCTGAATGTCAAGTGTTTTCATGTCAAGATGTCACATTTGACGGTGTCGAATGCCAATGTTTTCAGGTTTGACAATGTCAAGGTGTCGAATGTCAGAGTTTTCCAAATTTAGGAAGGACACATCTTGAATAATGTCGATGTCAAGAGGATTGACTCTCAAATGTCAAGAGAATCCCTCAAAATGTCAGATGACGGTGACGATACCTAGGAAGGACTCATCCTAAGGTATAAGAAAATGACAAGGGTGATTCTTCAGAAGGACACATCTAAAGAATAACCAAGGTTTGATAGTTTGACCAGTTTTGACTGGGTGTGACTGATGTTGACTGAATTTGACTTTTGTTGACAAGTTGACTTGTTTTGACCAAATTGACGTATGTTGACAGAATTGACTACATGTCGATATTGACATGTTGATGTCATTAACGTTTGATTAAATGACTACCAACATTTGTGGTAAGAGTTTGCCTACTTTGGAATGACTTGTTTGACTTGGACTTTTAATGTGTGTGCCAGTGCAGTGTTGTGAAACCTAATGGACTGACCTAGTGTGGCCTTGGGGGCTCATCGACAGATGGCCTTGCCTACGTCATACACTCAGAGACCTCATAGTTCGACACAACCAATGACTTTGTCTTGATGACCAAAGACAGAGCCATGATTTTTGTTTTGACAAACCTAAAAGGGGACCAACCTAACATCTTGACGGCCCAAAGATGAGCCTTGCCTATGTAGCAAATGCACAAAGATATCATAGTTTGATAAATGACAAAGACCGACTTACATGACTGACTCGAGAAGATGAGACTATGTTTTTGTGTTTTTGAGATACTTTGATTTTTTTGCATTTCTTCAGGACGTTTTTCAAATTTTTTTGTCTTTTTTCAAGATATTTTTTTATTTTTAGGTCTTTTTTCAGGACATTTTTCAATTGGCAGGACCATGTGTGATACCCACTGCAATTAGATAATAGAGGAATGCCCCCAGTCAGGTCCCAGACTTTCCAAGTTTGAAGGATGTGGAAAGGACATGCTTGGGGTGACAGATGGATGATATGCAGGACTTGATGTCAACTGTTGTCAGCCATGAAAGGAATGGAGGGGTTTCGAGATGGGGTGTCAGAAGGGTGTCAGAAAAGTGGGTGTTTATTATGGAATAAGGTAGATAGAGCGATAGTAGATGGCAGAGCAAAACCGACTATGCATGGCGCTTGTTTGCCAGGTTTTCACCATGGTACTTATCCAAAGCGCCTGTTTACCAAGTTTTCACTATTGGATGAATTATTTCTCTTTACTATTTTTGTCATTTTTCAAAAAAAAATTGGTGTCTCCAAGATGCCTGTTTTCCAAGTTTTCATCAGGGTGACGATTTTTTATATTTTTCAATTTTGTTGTATTTTTATGGTTTTCGGTCAAACTTTTTGATGTTATGCATAGAAATTTCGAAGATGTAGACTGTTTATAGGCTCTGTCAATTGCTCACCGTCTGGAGTGGCTAGCTGATATGCTCCAGAACTAAAAGAGGACGTGATGATGTAAGGACCCAACCAATTTGGTTCGAACTTGCCAAGTTTTTCTCTATCAGATTGATTCTTGGGATTTTGCATGAGGACCAAGTCACCAATGTCAAACTTTCTGACCATGACTCTTTTGTTGTAACTATGACAAATTCAATTCTGATATGCTTGTAAATGATTCAAGGCATTATGTTTACTTTCCTCTAACATTTCCAATTCATGCAGTCATGATTTTCTATACTCCTCATCATCAATTAGGCCCTTCAGGGAGACTCGCAAAGAGGGAATTTTAACCTTGATAGGCAGGATGGCTTCGGCTTTGAAGACTAGGGTGAATCGAGTGGCTCCTATAGGTGTATAGATGCTAGTGCGGTAAGCCCACAGAGCAGGGTTAAGTTGAATGTGTCAGTCATGGCCAACGTCATTGACTATCTTCTTAAGAATTTTAATGATGGTTTTATTAGATGCCTCAGCTTGATTGTTTCCTTGCAAGTAGTATGGTGTGGAGAAATGATGTTGGATATGGAATCGTTCACATAACTCACAAACATCTTGGTTCTTGAAAGGATGGTCATTTTCAGTGATGATGGATTGGGGTACACCATACCGACAAATGATGTAGTTCAGGATAAATTTGGAAATTTGTTTGCCAGTTATGTATGTAAGGGGGATGGCTTCGATCCACTTAATGAAGTACTTAGTGGTAGTGATAATGAATTTTTGGTCATTGGAAGAGGTAGGATGGAATTTTCCTATGAGGTCGAGTCCCCATTTTGTGAAGGGCCATGGAGAAGTAATTGTCTGAAGTTCTTGTGTTGGTGCATGAATCAAATCACTATGTATCTGACATTGGCAACATGTCTTGACAAACTCAAGTGTGTCCTTTTCAATAGTCAGCCAGTAATACCCAAGTCTCGTTATCTTCTTGGCTAAAGTAGGACCACTCAAATGAGATCCACATATACCCTTTGTACCTCATGTAAGGTTGTTTGTGCTTCATTAGTGTCGAGACATCGAAGAAGGGTGTTTTCAAAGCTACGGTGGTATAGGGTGTCATTTATGATGGTGTATCGGGCATCTTTATGGATAAAGGACTTTAGTTGGTTGTTGGATAGGTTAGGAGGAAGGGTTTGGGACTTGAGGTAGTCATAGATGTCTTGATACCATGGAGAATTAGGACCAACCAGCTCACAAACCATCTCTGACTCTGGTATGACATATGCAAGGACTAAAATTTGTTCCACCAAGAATTCAAATTGAGGCACATTGCTTGGAATGTCTAAAATACAGCCAATTGTAGCCATTGCGTCTGCAGCCTTGTTGTGTACCCTTGGAACTTGTTCAAAGGTTAGCATGTGAAAATATATCTGAAATTTTTCAACCATTTGTTTGTAAGGCATTAATTTATCATCCTTGGTGTCATATTCGTCATTGACCTGGTTGATGACCAACTAAGAATCTTCATAAACATGAAGTGTTTTAATTTTCCATTTTATGGCCATTCTGAGTCCTGTGACAACTGCCTCATATTTTGCAATGTTATTTGTACATGGAAAGGTGATGCAGAATGATTTAGGAATGGAGTCTCCTTATGGTGTTATAAATAATATTCCTGCTCCTAAACCATGACTAGTATGAGACCCATCAAAGTAAAGCTTCCAAGGTGATTTAGGTTTTGTATGAAATATGGACTCATCTGAAAAGTCTTCCACCAATGGGTGATCACTTTGTACAGGTGCATCTACCAGTTGATATGCTATCACTTGTCCCTTTATATATTTTTGTTCCACATATTGAATGTCATACTCACTCAAGATCATGACCCATTTTTCCAGATGACCTGTCAATGTTGCGTGACTTAGGAGATATTTCAAGGGATCAATCTTTGTTACCAGATGTGTCTTATGATTCAACATGCAATCCCTTAGCTTTTGGGCAGCAAAGAAAACTTCTAGGCAAGCATGTTTAATAGATGTGTAGTTTAGCTCATATCCAACCAGTGTCTGACTAATGTATTATATGGCCCTTTCCTTCTCATCATGGTCGTTTTGTGCCAGTAATGCCCCCAGTGTTGAAGTTGTTGTAGAACTATATAGAATCAAAGGTTTCCCTTTGATTGGTGGCATTAAAATAGGTGGTGAATATAGGTAATCCTTTATTAGTTGGAAGGCCTCTTGAAATTTATTATTCCACACAAAGGGAATGCCCTTGCCCAGAAGATACTGAAATGGTTGACACCTGTCGGCCAACTGTGCTACGAAACGTCAGATAGATTGTAACATGCTTTGCAATGTCCTGAGTTCACTTATTCCTTTTAGAGGAGGCATGTCTAATATGGCTTTCACTTTGGAAGGATCGACCTCAATGCCTCTTCAAGAAACTATGTACCCCAAAATCTTTCTTGATGTCACACCAAAGACGCATTTCTTCGGATTCAAGAAGACTTTGTATTCTTCCAGTCTCTTGAATATTTTTTCTAACACATTCAAATGATCTTTTCATGTCAAAGATTTGGCCAAAATGTAATCCACATAATCTTCCATTAGCTTGTGCATCATGTCATGGAATATTGTTATCATGGCTCTCTGATAAGTGGCGCTTACATTCTTAAGACCAAAAGGTATGACGTTCCAACAATATGTACCCCAAGGACATGTGAATGTCATTTTATGTTGATCTTCAGGGGCAATACAAATTTTATTATAACCCGAGAAACCTTCCATCAGGGACAACATCTCGTATCCTCCTGTAAGGTCAACTATGATATATATATTTGGTAATGGAAAGTCATCCTTTGGACATGCTTTGTTCGAGTCTCTAAAATCTGTGTAGATGGAGATCTGACCATTTGTCTTTGTGACTAGTACAAGGTTGGATATCCATTCAGCATAGTCTATAGACCGTATGAATCCTACATCTAGCAATTTCTTAAGTTTTTCTTTGACCAACAAGGCAATTTGAGGATGCATTTTACGCAATTTTTGTTTTACTGGCTTGGTGTCTGGAAGTAATGGAAAATGGTGTAAGACTAGTTCTAGATCCAAACCAGGCATATCGGCATATGACCATGCAAAATTAATCTTACGCTCTGAAAAGAATTTATGGAATTTAGGTTTCTCTTCTTCTGTCAAGGATGTCGCAAAGAGGACAATTTTTGGATCTTCTGTTGTAGATATGTTGACATCCATGGTGTCTTCTATGAGAATTGTCGATCGTTCTTGAGTAACGAGAAGAAAGTCCAGTCCTCCATCTTTGGCCGCCTCGGGGATGTTTTCACACTCAAATATGTCCTTTATTTTTACTTTTTTATCGTCAAAAGGTGCCTTTCAATTTTCACCTAAATATGTGTCATTTTTTTTTTCTATTTTTCATTTTGTGACTAGAGGACGGAGCAATCTCCCTAAAGTAAGCTACACAATCTAGGTCAATAGCAAATCCATCTTTGTGATCTCCACTTGGTATGCCCTCACGTAGCCCCATGAATTATGCAATGGCCTCGTCATTCTAAAATATGTCCATAACTGGTGGGCCTTGTTGATCCCATTCAATTAGTTGCAGGTAGACTAAGGAGATACCGTCATTAGTATTTTTGAATGGTGGGGAGGATGTGGAAAGCATGCAAACGGATTCAGAGAGATTAAAAATGAAATTTTAATCATCCAACTCCTAGTCGGATTCTATCCAATATTCTCCTTCACTTGATTCATACTCATTGTCAAAATAAGGGACAAAAGGACTAGCGTTGGGGTCGGCAGTGTCATGTGGTGAGTTGGATGAATCCAAATGAGGGTCCCTATTGTTAGGTGGTTGGGAAGATATGTCGAGGTTATGGCTAATAGGACTAGAAGATGATTCAGACTTGTCATTGTTTCTTAGGAAAAAGAGTCTATCCCAGTCTTCTCGTTTCTTTGGGATCTTAGAATTGTCATTATTCAATGTTGGCTCAGTCTTAAACATTTGCCAAAAAATTTCTTCAGAAGTAAGTTCTTCAGGTTCAAGGAACAATTCATCAAGGCAACAATCACTTAGGGATCGTTGGGATCCAAATTCCCATTCATGGGAGTCAATTTTAGTAAGGGATTCCTCAATAGTCTCAACACTTTCCAAAGCATTCACGCTCTCACTCGAAAGTACATCGGTACGTCGATCATCATTCTCAGGTAGTCCATACCCTAATCCAAAAACATTTGGTCTTCAGGGAGGCATTATGGGTTCTCACCTTCCAGTTTTATTTTTGCAAAGGCCACTAGTTCCATCGTAACCTTTTGCCTTCATTATATCATAGCCCTTCCCATATATCTGAATTGGTAATGGGGATGGATTTTCTTGGTCCTTATAAATCCATGTTGATATATCCTCGATGTCTTCTTTTCTAATTTCACCCCATTTTATAAAAATGTGTGATGGAGGAACTTTGAAAATTTCCTTAGGTTCCATTCTAAAACAAGGTCGACCATAGACCTTAGGAGACTTGGGTATTTTGGTGATGTAGTATGTCATGTTTAATTTATATTCTCCACATCCTTGGTCCTGGATCTTGACATTGGAATCATCCTTAGGAGTGGAAGAGGATGATGGTGTGGCAAAGGATGTGGAAGGAGTTAATGTGGATGATGAGGCAAGTGTGGACGGGTAAATGAATTTGGAAGATGAGGAACTTGGAACTTCTTGGTTGATGGGAACTTGATGTTCTGAAATACCCCTTAGATTGGTGCAATACTAAAAGGGATTGGGGTCTCCATATATGGTGATTTTTGTGCCGTCAAAGGGAAACTTTAGGCATTGGTGATAGGTGGATGGAATGGATTTGAGGGCACAAATCCAAGGTCGAATAAGCAAGATGTTATAGGGTAATTCAAGATCCAATACTTGGCAATTTGTGTCTACAATGACTGGAAAAACTTTGATAGGAAGAGTGATAACACCTCAAGAGGAACATTCTTCATCATCATACGCCTTTATAACAATACTCTTTGTAGCGTCTACGCAAGCATTAGAAAATCCTAGAGCTTTAACCAATTTAAGGAACATATGTTCAGTCCTGCTCCGCCATCTACTAAAACTCGTCTGACCTTGTGCTTATGGATAAATACTTCAATGTGTAAAGCATCGTTATGATTGGACTTTAGTGATGAATAATCTTGGTCTAAAACTGTTACATGATGGGGTGTAGTGAGGTATCCCACCATGGCCTCAAACTGGTTGACATCAATGTCTAAAGGGATAGAGGACTCTTGCAAGGTTTTTTCAAGTATGGCCTTATGCGCGGGAGAAATGCATAGAAACTCCAATATGGAAATTTGTGTGGGGGTTTTGCCTAGTTGGTCAATGAGGTTAAACTGTCCCTTATATTGCAATTGTTTGGTGGTCGGACCTGATTGCGATTGTTTGGCGGATGGACCAAGTATTGTAATTTTTAACTGTCGAGGAGGAGGAGGACCGGCTATGGTGACTTTTCCACCACGGGTAGTGACATTGCATGCAGGTGCTCTTTTGATAGTTATGGTATTGATGTATTCATCATCAATTTGGACATGGTTGATAATAGTTCCACCTGAATAGTCAAATGCGGTGTGGGTATAGTTGGCACGATTATTATTTGTCTTAAGACCTGATGTGGAAGGATTATTCAAACCATGGTCTTGCAGTGGGTTTTTGTGAATAGTATGGTCTACGTTTGATGCAAATTGAGGCCCACCCAATTCAATTGTGCGATTTTCAATGAGATATTGCACAATCTTTCTTAGTTGTCAACAAGATGAGGTCTTATGCTCTTTAGCCCAGTGGTAATCACAGAAAGCGTTGTCATCCCACCATGATGGTTTAAATTGTCTTGGGTCATATGGCTTAAGATCCTCTAGTGTGATGAGACCGTTCTGAAGGAGCTTCTTAAGGACGTCTTCAATCGGTTCCCCCAAGGCAATGTATGTACATCTTTTCGGGAATTGCCTTGTCTGGCAGGGTTGTCCTTGACTTTGACTATTTTGACTATTTTGGTTATTTTGAATGACATTGGCAGGAGGTGTCAATGTAGTTGTTGGTCTGTTTTGTGGCTAAGCTCCTTTAAGGTTAAGTACAAGACCCATTGTGTTCACTGTCTTGGCATCAACAATGCCATCATTGGTAACATGTTTATTCTTGACCCAATATTTACTCTGATCGATGGGTGGGTTTGTGTTCGTGTTTTTAGGGCCATATTTAAATTATCCTTTAGCGATAAGAGCCTTCTCAAGTTGGACCCCCTTTTCAACTAAGTCTATGAAGGTTGTGCAACAATGAACTTGCAAGCCATATTTCAATGGTCCTAGAAGTGTTTAGACAAACATGTCAACTTTTTCTTTCTCAGGTAATGTCAATATGGCAACGACTTGCTAGACTTCTCCTTCTTTGGAAGAATGTTATAAAAGTCTCACCAGCGTCTTCTTGTGTAAGTGTGCATAAGCTAGTAATGGAGGTGTTTGTGTCGATGTTATAGGCATAGTTTCACACAAATTTGTCTGCAAGTTCATCCCATGTTTTTATTCCTTTTAAAGTGGAAAACCATTCAAGTGTGGGTCTTGTAAGACTCTTAGAGAAGAGTCTCATCAAGTAAGTATGTTCATAGGCAATTTCCATACAGTTGGTCATGAATTCTCAAACGTGTTCAATAGGATTTGTCTTGCCCTTATACTTAGTGAGGTTGGGTGCCACATATCCAGAAGAGAATGGTGGCATGTATAGATTTGTGTCAAAAGGATATGGACATAGGTCATATGGCATGTGTGACTTTTTGTTAGACATTTGCATAGTCTCTATTATTTTTTCCAAGTTTTCCACTTGAGTTGTCAAGGCATCAATTATAGGATTGTTCATTGCATCACACATGGGAGTGATAGGTATCCCATAAGTCCCCATTTGTTGCAAAGAGATGTTCTGATTTTGTTGTGGGATATGTTGTTGCGAGATGTATGACATGTTTTGATTTGAATATTGTTGGTATTGCAAATTTTTGTTAGGGACATGTTGATGGGTATGGATGTGTGATGTATATGTAGGAATGTGCCCTCTAGCCATTTGAGTCGATATTTGGGGGATGTGTTGACCTGGGATATTTTGGTGTCCAAATAAAGTCATATGCTACGTATTCTAATTGCCTTGTCCAAATTGGTGAAATTTTCCATGGGGAATGTTGGTATTTTGACCTTGGGAAGTATTGGTATTTAGATGCGATGAGGTGTTGACATTTGGTTGCAATCCTCGTATGAAAATATGTTGTTTACTTCCCCCAAAGGGATTAAATGAGGAACCAATGAAAATATTGGATGATGACGCTCCCATGGCACTAGATGAAGCTCCAAATAGAGGATTTGAAGAACTTTCCCCCATTGTTGAGGATCCAAAGGTAGCTCCAATTGATTGTGAGGATGTTGTTGACATTGTTGGCATTGATTGTGACATGGCTTGTGACATAGTTGGTGTCCCCCCAATGGATGTTGTATTGATTGAATTGGAATTATTTTTATTGGTTGTGTCATTAGAAGTGGAATTAATATTGTTTGTGGTAGTTTGTGAGGTGGCACCAACAAAGGTGTTGCTTACTTTGTTTTGGGGTTGGCTAGTGTTGGACATGTTGTTTGCATTGTTGTTGTCGATATTGTGATCAGGAGAGGCTGGTCTCAAAGTGTTAATATCAAATCCATGTGGTAACATAACCCCTTGGTCCAAGAGCATGGCTAAATATCTTTGTGGGTCATATAAGACTAGATCTTCCACAAAGGAGGCTATGTCAGGATTTTGCGTTGCAGCTTCTAAGTCTTTTGCATATACTTGTCCATGTTGGTCTCTTTGTATAAATAGTTTGAAGGGGTTTCATGACGAAGATGGAATGTTCATTTCACTGAAAGGATTGATAAAAGATGTGTCTTGGTTCATGTTTTGATTTGTGTCATTGGAAAAGATATAAGTGTTGTTGTCTTGTCCAAAATTAGCCATTTGTCTTCTTTTTCTTTGAAGCCTAGTCTCAACCATATAAGGAGTTGCTCAAGTTAGGAAAAGGATGAAAATGACAACTAGATGATGACACTATGTTTTCTGGGATTTTTGAATAAGGGATGCAAATACAAACTATTTTTTTTGAATTTTTGAATATAAGGAATGCAAATGCAATATGACAATATTGCCTAAAGGAAATAGCAAATTCCGAATGACGAAGGGACTATTTTTTTTGGATTTTTAGGAATAAGATATGCAAGATGAGGACTAAAATGACTTGAAATTTCTAAGGTATGCAAATGCAAAGGTCTAAATAACTTGGAAGAAGGTTACTCAACCACCCTAAGCTTGATCTATGTCTCAATTTGGGTCATCAATGGACTTACTAATGTGACTAAAGGACAAGATGACAAGATGGCAAGGTGAGTTTTCCTAACTAGACTTTTGAGTTGAAAAATATCACAAAAGGGGAAATGACTAAAAAAAATTATGTTTGACTAAGTCCAATGACCACCTACTCTTGAAGGCAATGACTTGAAAAGTATGGTAATGTTTCCTAATCCAAAATCTACAAATGAAATGAGGACCTAAGGGCTGGTTTATGACTGAAAATGAAGATGATAGATCCTAAAGGATGCAACTAAAAAATTTCAAATTTAAACCTACGAGTAAATGCAAACTAAAGATGCCAATAGTCAGAGATGAACAATTTTCTTTCTAGTTTTTGACAGATTCTGCTAGAAAAATATGTGTTGTATCAGATTGGACAAGTTTAGTTTCGGGTTTTAGACTGCAACAGTTATTTAATTTGTTGAAAAATGTGTCATTCAAGGTTATGAATGTGTTGCAGTTTGGCACAGGCATCACAATTTCAATGAATGCAATTTTCCAGATAGAAAATGCGACTCAGAAAAGCAGTTGCGGCATTCTGTAAAGTGAATGCAGTTTAGGATAGGAAAATGCATCGCCAAAAGTATGAAATGTGGCTTATCATAGTGAATGTGTCACAGTGTATAAAAAATATGGCACAAAAAGGCAAATGTGTTCTGGCAAATGCGTTGTAGTAGAATAAGTCGAGTTTGTTTGTAATTTTTGGAAAAAAATTGAAGTTGTCTCAAGTTGAATGTTTGTTTCTAGATTTATGAAATGGTGTTTGTTTGTTTAAATGTCTCAGAAAACACTTGACAAACACAATATCTTGTTTGAACATGCACAAAGAAGACAAGCACAATCCTAGGCAAGGACAATATTTGCTACATTCCATGTGGGTTTCCCCAACCGCACTTATTCTTAGCGGATGAATCCAAAAGCTTGGCCACACAGGCTCCCCCTTACAATGCACTCACTTCTCAGGTCAACCAAGCTTCCAACCCCCATAAATATCCCATGGTGGGTTGATCACCTCTACTAAGAACTACGAGAATGTGGATGCCTTCACCACGACCGTTGTTTTTGGCAACTACGCAAAAAAAATTAGTTTAGGACCCCCATTTGAGTGGCCACACATGGGGCAATATTAGCTCCAATAAGGAGGAACTCCAACCTAAATAGGTTACGCTCAACAAGGTTTTGGGGAGTTCACTTGTCCGTGTGACACATTTGCACTCGTAATCCTAGGCTTTCTGTTAGGATTCATATTTATCTATTGGTCGGGGGTAGCTCGGCCAAAGAGCTTTGTTGTTGGTTTGAGTCACCTTGGGGTGAGTACTTTTTCCCACCAAGGAAGGTCCAATTCCTAGAGTCAATAATTTTTTCTCTTGCACCCAGGATCGCACAAGTGTGCAAGGGGAGAGGATACTTCGATTATTGAATCAGGGTGACACATAAAATAGATGGGTCTAGTTTTCTGATCACCTAATTTGCACAAGGTGAGAACATAATCACCTACCACCTTCAAGAACAATCAAGCAAAGTTCTTTAACCCCCTAATTAAGCCTAAGTGAGACAAAGAAATTTTCTTTTTAGAGCACCAATGGACGTGTTTTCTAATCTAAAAATAAACACAAGAGGTTTCAAAGAAAAATCCTTGGACATTCGAACCTATAAAACCACTTGTTAGTAGTCTCAAAAAGATTCCTTGGACCCACAAAAATTCAAGCCCACATGCTACAACAACAGATTAGTAACTAGAAAAACCCCTGACTACTAACTTGAAAAGACAAAATCTAGAAAATTCTAGAAAAAATTGAAAGCAAAATTTTCCCAGATGAATGTGTCATAGCAAAGCGAATGCGTCATTCTACATAGTAAATGTAGCTCAGGTCTGTATGCTAGAATCTGACAGGTGAATGCGTCGATATGCAAAGTGAATGTGTCGTGGTCTTCAAATGCATCATTTTGGATGGCTAATGTGTCAGATCTGAGAAAATACGGCTTTCTATCAGGCTAATGTGGCTCAGGATGGCGAATGCATCACCCTGCAAAGAAAATGCATCACGATAGAACGTTTGTGGCTCATAAAACTGTGAATGTGACATTCCATACTTGTACCTGCAAAACACAAAAAAGTCATACGAAAAAAATGAGCATGCACGATTTTAGCATTGGGTTCACCAATGTAACTAACAGAAAATTCTAGGTTAGTGAATTAGAAGCTAAATAAATCAAAACCTAAAGTAATAATGAAGCACAAAGGAGGAAAACATGAAACCAAAGAGAGATATCACCTTGCATCTTCAACCTCCATGATTGACCTCCATTACACCTTCTCTATTTGCTGCCATATATAGTTTTTCCTCAGATTTTGTGTGAGCAATATGTGACAATGCCAAGACCAAAGCAAATGTTGAAGGATTCGATGACAAAACACAATACTATGCAAATATGCAACTAGTAAGCAATTCTAAACTATGACTAAAGTATGCCAAAATGCCAATGAGTGATGAAGTATGCCTAAGACAAGAGCTACAATGGCATGAAATTGTAAGAGCATGAAATGACAAGATTGCAAGATGATAACAAGATTGCATGAGATGAGCAAATGAGACCAAAATTGCCATTTTATAGAAAATGCAATATTGAATGAATGCCCAAGATTGAAGATTGTCAAATGCCCTAGAATCAATGGAAAAGATTCAATATGACAACCCACCATTAGGGTTAGGATAACATTAGGTCAAATTTGAAATGAATGGACAAGATTTGTCTTCTAGAAGATCAAATCAAGGGACAAGATTGCATGTGACAAGGAGATAAGAATGGCACAGAAAAAGAGAGAGTTGGAAAATCAAATAATATTAGAAATTACTTGATTTATGGAGGAAAAATGCTATTTTGAATTAAAAATTAATTTAATTCAAAAGGTGGGGACATGTGACAGTAAACAATTAATTTGAATTATTTACTAAAAGAGGGAAAATTAGAAAGTGGGACCATTTTTAAATAAATAATTTTATTTAAAATGGGGAAAATGCCAAGGTGGACAATAATTAAATAAATTAAAGAATTTATTTAATTATAAGAAAACTTTTAAGAATTAATGATGTATTTAAATAAATAAATAAATTTTATCTATTTAAATAATCAGGAGGAATTAGTGGATAAAGATAATTAAATAAATTTATGAATTTATTTAATTATGGAGAGAAATTAGACAATTAGTGACGCATTTGAATAAATAAAATAAAATTTATTTATTTAAATAATCAAGAAGAATAAAGACATGAATTAATTAAATAATTATGAATTATTTAATTAATAGTCAAAAGTGGACCAG
Organism: Sequoia sempervirens; assembly: GCA_007258455.2. Classification (NCBI taxonomy): domain Eukaryota; kingdom Viridiplantae; phylum Streptophyta; class Pinopsida; order Cupressales; family Cupressaceae; genus Sequoia; species Sequoia sempervirens. The sequence goes on from VDFB02122978.1 coordinate 64,831, forward strand.
AGGACATAATTAAAATGTTTCAATTATGTCAAGAAGAAATATGGTGACAATAAAGCTTGCAGACCTAGGTCATTTTTATGTGTCTACATTTAGATCTGCAATAAACCCAACAAATCTTGACAACCCAACAGCCCAAATCAGTAAATAAACACCTGCAACATGTGTTCCATATATTGTAATTCCTCAAACCCTACATGCATGTCCATGGTTCCAACTTTGCAAAAATTCTCAAACTAGGGTTATAACAAAAATTCTTCAACCATGAAAGCTCTGATACCACTTGTTAGGAAATAATGTATTTAACCCATGATCTTAATCCATTTCCTACATAACCCATGAGAGATAAATATGCATACAAGTTGCCAAAATGCATAGATCAAATAGACAAGCCACAAGATAACACAAGATATACCCTGGGAAAACCCTCAAGAGGGAAAAATACAGCCTCCAAAAGTATCCATACTCCATCATATTATTCAACAATAAAGCAATACAAGAATTACAATGAATACCTTTGAAGCATCAAGCCCTCCAATGCATTCCCATGTGTCCAAGAATGAATCCACACATCCCCTGCCATGCGCCACAAATTCACTCCACAAGAAGACTTGATAATGATAGCCAACCCACTCAGCCAACCTAAACCACTACACATATGTTTGCTTTTATAGACACAAGCTCACACAAAATACAACTAGTGGTAAGGTGAAACCATGTACCAAAAAACCATATGAATACAAAACCACTAACACATTATTTAATATTGGGTACTAATATTTGGGTACTAAGATATCACATTATTTAATATTTCCCCAATATTAAATTCTTATCACATGTCTTGCACACAAATAATAATAATACAATGTTATAATACAACATCAAGTGGACACCAAATAATTGCCTAGTGTGATCAACCACACCACCAAGGTGTCTCACAACTAAATAATTATTTAATTACAATATTAAGATAAATAAATTTATGCAATGGTGTATAACACCATATCTCAACAATATGCCACTATGGGTATCACCTACGAAGTCTACTACACCAATTCAGAGGACTTTGTTGCTATGACTTCTATCCATGTGGAATACCAAATGGTAACAAAGGGAGAATATATAGATTTGTGTGAGGTACTATGGAAAGAGCTAATAGAGAATATGGAGTGCACAAAAAATCCTACTACCAGTTCAGTTATGGAACCCTAATAATTTTTCTTAAATTATATTTCACAAATGAACCTACAACATTTGTGGGAAATATTTAGAAAATCAATATATTGGTAGCCACACAAATATAGGTGCATATCAAGCATTTTAGGTATGCCACCTCTTTCACAACTACCTACTGGGGTTACTTCAAATCCCTCCAATAGATGCTCCAAGAACAAAAACACATCTCTTATGATGTGGTTCACCAATACATAAAGGATATAGTATTTTTGGTGGAGAAGGACTATATGTTCATGGAGGTAATTGAACTTGGGATGTCATGGATCCCAAAACAACTATATGGGGTATCTGGTGTGGAGATAGAATCTTCTGTGTAAATATTACTCCAACTCCCCAAAGACCCCAAATCCAAAACAATTATGACTTATTGGGAGTACATGGAAAATATCACCAAAAAAAGGCAAAGGATCAAGTGGATAAAAAAAAAGAAAAACTTCACACCAAATGGGGGATAGGTAAAATAGAATCAAAAAATTAGATCACTACAAATACTCCATGGAGATACAAGAGATTGCAAGTAGGGACACCTCTAAAAGAATCAACTCAACTAGAGGGGAGTACAAGGAGAGCTAAAAGGAAAATACCCACTACTCCCTCACAATTAGACCCCTCAATCGAACAAGCCTCATAAGCACAACTCCAAATGAGTATGGAGAAGAAAAAATAAAGAATAAAAAAGCACAAAAATTTCCTCCCCCTTGGAAGAAATGGGAAAAGAAGAAGAGAAATTGTAAGAAGAACAAGCAGAAACATTAATGAATGAAAACCAATTCTTTAGTGGTTTATTTAACAAGCAAATCTTAAAGAATAAATTCAAGGTATATGAGGAAATGGGAGTCATAAATAAAGACATTGTAGAATCAACACATTAGATACATGGTGGCCTTTAATACCACATTAGAGTCACTAATGGACCAATACCAGGGTCCTTGAAAGGTTGAAAGAGGAGGCGATTGCAAAAGTGGTTCCTTCTGCAACTAAGGCCCAAAAGGAAAAGATGACAAAAATCCAAACTAGAGAACTCCAGACCAAGAAAAGGCTAGATAAGCTAATTTTGGGGAGGACGGAATTCACCAAAACTTCTTTAGTTACCACTAGTTGTATCTCAAGTCGACATTGTTAGTATATCCCCCTCCAAAAAATTTAGGTAGGGGATATCTTACAACAGACAACAAGGGAAGATATCCTAAATAAACATGTAGAGAATATAGAGCAGTTGGAGGATATTATTAAAGTTATCCAATATAAATGTCCTTAGATACAAGGGATTCTTCCCAACCCCTTGAGACACAAATAAAACTCTTGGTAGATGGAGTGTTGAAAGACACAAAGGATCAGAAGACAAGATGCGACAAAGCATAATTGGGGAGGTTTAGTTAGCAAGGATGAATGATGAAAGAATGAAATATGTCACTACCCATTCTACATTAGAATCACATATTAGTACACTGAAAAATATAGAGGGGGGCATCAATGTGTTGTACCAAATTTTCTTCCAATGGCCTACAACCACCATAAAGGTGAAAATTGAAATGGATCAAATTGAGTTGCAAACACTGTAGATAGCATAATCATATGATTCAATTACACATGTAGATGGGAAGATTAGGGCAAAAATGGAGACCCTACTCTCCCAATTCTAGTAGCTACAAAATCAAGGGACCACACAAGAAATAAGTTTCATCAACTCAAATAAGTTTCCAATTTGTGGTTATCATACATCACGGGTGATAGGCCAAAACTAGCATAAAGAATAGAAAATATTTTAGCTTGATCTAAGAGTGTCAATCCAGGGATCGTAAGCTTTCGAAAGGTTTTGCAGTAGTCTACCTAAGGGAGGAAAGCAATGAATTAGGTGGGGATGAATGCAACTAGAACACACAAAGGAGCACCTATAATAAAATCTAGTTTAAACCTATATTTTTGTTTTGCTCTATTCCATGACAGAAGTGATAGGAGCTGTGATATGAATTGTTACAAAACAACAGCAATCTGCGATAATGACAACAATAATCTGCGAAAATAACAACAGTTTGCAACAATAGCAATAGTAGCTTACAACAAAAAGGAAAAGTAACCCAGATCATATATTCTTTTATCCAAACTGTGTTGAAATTGAAATCACACAGTCAAAAGGAAATAATGTCTATCTTAACCAAACCAAATCAAAAGCAAACAAAATACAGAAAATAAAACACCACCGAGCTTCTCCAAAGAGTGGTCCCTTGATCCTAGTTCAAATGGTGGATGGAACGAAATCCTTTCTACATTGTTGTGATCAGAAGAAGCACTATTTTATTTATCAAAAGTTTTGTACATAAATCTGTGATACCAAAGTTTGTTGTCAATGTCTATAGTCTCTCTTACAGTATGCTTACTTATATATGTGTTTTTTGAAACAATGAAATATACAAAATATTAAGTTTTTTTTGGCCTATGGCCAACAAATGAGAAGAAACAAATATGTGTGTCACATATTAAAATGGTATTGTTATAACAGTGAACAATTATAGGAGACATGAATAACTTTGGTTTTGTCTAGCTGGCAATCTTTTCCTCCATGCATTTTTCTCCAACTACCAAACACGTCCCCTTTCACAAACTAATTTTTAGTTTCCTCAAGAAAGCACATCCACCATACAACTAGTAGTGCATCCTCCATCACGGGTTTCCACATGGGATACAATGGTGTTGAAGTGGCCACTATGATGTGGAATTATTGGGTTACAAAGATCTTAGCATGAAATAGATTCATGTGGATGAAGAATACATGCGAGAAGTTCCATGAAGAACCAAAGGAAGGCCTCCATTGAATAAAACAATGCATATTCAACTCTAAATAGGTAATCAATGCCACCTTAGAAACTAACATCATCTTTTGAAGATATGATAGAACTAAATTGCTAGTCAAAAAGTAATACACAAAAGTTCTTGATCAGAAAGTGATAGGAATATTTTCTGCATAGAAGGTGATAAGAAGTTCTTGTGATCCACATGTTGCAAGCTTTATTTTCCAAGGCTTGAAATCACAATGCTTATTAGTAAAGATAGTCAATAATTAATTTCCATATTTTATCCAAAACTATATTAAATACCACTTATATATATTTAATCATATGCAATATAAAATAGTGAAATAGTATGATATGGAATGGAAATGGAATGGAAATGGAATGTGGGAATGGATATGAAGGTATATGAAAATAGGCTAAAATGTGGCATAAAATGGGACATAATTGGCTCTCATCATTCCCCCAACTTAGCATATTGCACATCCTCGTGCAATCATTATTTTTAAGAGGTTTTGATTTTTACTGGTAGCCTTTGGATTATAGCGTTCACCTTCTTCTCCACCCTTGACTATTATAGTTCATGCATAATCAAAATTCCCTTCTTCTTTTTTAGCTTCTCGTGACATGCTTTATTTCATTGCTTTTTTTCAAAAAAAAATCAATATTGATACCTCCTTCAATTTTTATTTTTGCTTATCATTTTTTTTTTTCGCATACTTTTTTCCAATTTTTCATTTCTCATAGCATTATTGTTTGAAATGCTATCTCTAAGAGGAATCACAAATATTTATCTCCAATTGCATGAGCTAACTGAAATGGGTGAAATGATAAGCAGTAGGAAATAATTAAAGGATGGTGTACCTCTCCCCAACTTAAAGGGTTGACAGTCCTCGGGAAACAATTAGAGGATAGGTAGAGATGTTGCATATAAAATTAATATAATAAGAAATATTAATAAATTTAAGAGATAAAATATGAAAAATAAAATTGATTGTTTTACCAACTGGCATGCCCATTTATGCCAAGGTCTAGTATCCAATGTAGCACAGCAACTATGAATCTCCAACGAGGAAGGAACCAAAAACTATGACAAGAACTGCAACACATGAAATATATCTGTTCCACTGTAGCATGATGGATCTGTGATGGATGATAGTTTTTTTTATCTTCACACTCCCAAGCACCTCAATTGAACATGTAACTTGTGCTACAAGTAGTCAAAGATGTGTGGACCATGATAAAGAAGAGCACATCGACACAAGTAAGTGACAGGAGGTGCAACAGGAACTCAAGGAGTAAAATAACCATAGAAGCATTTGTGTGTACCTGTAAAATGATTGGCCTAGAGGAAGAAAAATAATAATCTTAGCATAATCTGGAACATAGAACCACTGCTACAAATAATCTTGATCTCATTGAGCTCATCCTACTATATCTAGAAGGTGAATGTAGAAATTTGGAATACATGCCCACCCACTTGGTTGAAATAATTACTCACAATGGTTGCACCCTTTCAAAGACACATTATCCTATGATGACCAACTTGAAACAAATCATATCAACATATCATGAAGCTATTCCACCCTTTCCTTTTAAGCATGAGAGATATCCATAATTATTTTTGAAGTTGTATGAAAAGTTGTAGTTTCCAATAATACAACTTCCTTACTAAAGACAATGTTGCATAGCAAAAGACCAATTGGAATCTCTCAACTTGTCAAATGTGTCTACACAACTTTAGGTAGGTGGATACTCATCTTAGAGTGTGAGGATCTACATTAAAATATATTCAAGCTCCTTGATCATGTCTTCAAGTTGTCTTTGGATGTGTAGCTCAAGAACATAGTACTACAAGATTTCCAGATCTCATAGACCAAGTTGCATACTGTCTTTCACATGGTTTTGGAACCAAGAGAAATTCTACCCATGAATTTTATTCACATTTTTCCCAATAATCCTCTTGTGATATCCAAAAGAGAAACACAAAAGAAACTTGATGTTCCCCATACAACTAACAAGGCCACAAAATGTGTTTTTGGATGCTCATGTAGAGAAGCATCATCAACTAGTGCAAAATGTTGGGAAAATAAGATAAGAAACCTGCAACCATATTTTCAAGACCAAGCATATCAAGTATATCAATATTAAAGTTGTACAATATCATCCATTAATAACTCCACCATTATGAGTGATTTATCATTAGAAAATGGAGGGTAGAGTTATTAAAATAAATACTTGAAAAAAATGGATGGATAAATTCTATTAAAATGAATGCTTGTGTAGAATCTAACCCAATTAACACAAGAATACATACCTTGATTTGGTCCAAAGCTCACATGTGTGGTTTCATTAGAAACACCAATAAAATAGTGAATGAAGACATGATTAGAAAAAATCAACCAAAGATTTCCAAAATTCAAGGGATTCCCCCCCCCCACTTAACCTCATACTAAAAAAGCATGAGGACATTAGGATAATCCAAGGAATCAAGAAACATAATGATATATTATATAATACCTTGAGCATTTTCAATGAATGGTCATGATAATCCAAAGAATCAAGAATGACAAAGATATGTGTATTACAATCGTGACCCTTGTCAATGAACAATCATTATTTTGTAGCATGTTTAGTATAGTCATTAATGCATTTAAACCCATCTAATTTTACTTAAGCATAAAATCCATTATTGGTGGGCCTAATTCAATAATGTTGGACTCAAGGAACACTGAGAGGGGGGTGAGTCAGTGTTCAACAAGATTTAAATTTCAATTCTGATCATAAACCATTCACAACATTTAAACTAAAATAGGCATGCAAGCACATTAAAGAAACAATCAAAACACCATAACACCAAGATTTTTACGTGGAAACCTTGTTAGGGGAAAAAACACAGTGGAGATTAATCCACAATTTATATACTCTGTTAAAATTATGAAGAAAAGGGAATGCACATACATTCAAGCACACTACCTAGAGCTCACTGCTCAAAATAAAGAAGGCTCACTTACAAAATGTTTGGATTACAACAAAATGTTGAACTAAGAAGATAGCATCTACAAATGCCTAGTTTCAGTTCTGGTGAAGCTTGGTAATTGATCTTCTATCCTTCTGACTGATTCAACACTTCTACTCTGCCTTGCTCTAACTCACATCACAAAAACCCTTAATGCACAAGTGAAACTATGCATGAATCGCTCCAAAACTTTTTTGATATTCGACAGTGTTCTTCCACACCTATTCGCTCTTCAAAATGAATTAATAATCTTATATATATATATATATCTTCTACCAAGATTCCAATCGCTATATGTCGGCTTCAAATAAAATACAAAATATTCTTCACATGTCGGCTCAAATAATGAGAAATCTTTGATGCGCACCCACACAAGTCGACTAGACTATAGCTACAACCCAAAACAAAATTCTCTAACATAGAAACATTTAAATAATTACTCCTTATACATCCAAGACACATTTTATTCACTTAGTCAACCACAATGAGCAAGTAAACAGAAAAACATCCTGTCAGATCTCTAGGCTCATACACCGATTAATGCAACATCATAAAACTTACCAATAAGGTAGCATATATGCTTAACAAACTATCATGGGGATCCACAACACAAAATGATGATCCGGTGAAGCATACAGATCGACAAACTACTCGGATACCATGTTCTTCATGCTTTCTGTTGGTAATACTTTGTTCTCTACTTTGCCTGCCAGTATGAGAAAATTTTGATCTACAGACCGAAATAATGACTTCAATTTCCAACAATGGCAATACTAGAAGCCATATTCCAACAATCTCCCCCTTTGGCATTGATAGCAACACTTAGTGAAAAATGACTAAGTGTTGAAACCAAGAGATTATGCTGCCAAAATTCAAAATTTCAAAACACTGCTCCCCCTTGAAATGACAAGGCATTTTTCATAGCACTCTCTCCCCCTTTGACATCAATGACAAAATTTCACTACTTTCTCTCTCCCCCTTTTCTAATTAGAAATAGGATCAAAATTTTGAAGAACTACAACTGTTGCACAAGTTAGAAAATGATTTTGTACTTATCTTTCATTTTCAGAAGAAATTTCTTCCAAGCATCTACTAAAATCTCAATGATTAAGATCAAGTTGTTATTTTCTGATGTCTGGTTGATGATCTAGATGAGGGATTCTTAAATTTTAATTGCTTCTTCTAACTTTTCTCCTTTCTTCAGAACCTTAATTAGCTGCTCCAATCTACATTCAGTTAAATCCTTCACTTTCCAAAAAGTGTCCACAAGGGTGTTTCTCACACAGTGAACTTTTGCATGCTCAGTCTGCAACTCATGAATCATTTTCTTTACTATACCTTCCTGGTCCTGAAACATGTTATAATCTTGACCAATTTTGTTCAACTCACTTTCAATTTGCTCCAGCTTGTCCTGGTATTTCCCAACTACATGAGGCCAATGAAGACAATAATTATAGATGTTATTTGTTGAGTTTATACATTCCCTAAACACATTCATTTTCCTTTTTAATTTGGTAAGGGATAGCTTGAACTTCTCCTTCAAATGTAGAATTTTTTCTTCCTCTTTCTTGTCCTGACACTTAGAGGGCATAGTTTCCCTAATACATTCAATCAACTCTTCAAGAAGTACATTATGAAAACTTTCCAATCCAATGTTGTTATGCACAAAGTAACTGCCTAGAGTTCTCTCAATCAAGTCCTGCTCATATGAGGGTATGTCTAACCATATATCAGCAATCTTCTACATCCCATCCTTCTCTTGAACAATCTGCACTATCTTTGTTTTTAATAAAGCACCTTCTTCTTCACTTCCTTCTAACATTTCTATATCTGGTTCAACTGATTTTGGGTCATCCCTTGGAGTGTACTCATTAGAATCTTCATCTGGAATATCCACAATTATTTTTTCTTTACCTTTTCCTTCATATTTCGGAGACTTGAGTGTCAGAGGAGTGTCATCAGCAAATTCTAGTGCCCTTTTCTACTTCCTTTCTATTTTATCAGAAGATGATCCAACTTCAAGTGCTTTTAGCGAAATGGAAATGCTAACTACTCAAAACTTTCCTAGCATTTCTCTAAAGAAATTTGCATAAACTTGCTCACAATTTTCCAGAGTATTAGAATGTTCAAAAATTTGCCTACAAACTGGTTCACTTTCTTTCCATACCACATTATCATTCTGAGGCAAGAAATTCAGAAAATACATCATGATACATATGATCAAAGTACCAAACCTGAAGGGGTAATCTACATCCTTTGTTAGTTACACATTTTCCATCAGTGTATCTTTTAGCAAACTGCATAGGTCAAAGTCTTGATCCTCCATCATCATTTTATGAGATATGTAAACTATGCCTGTCGAGGTTGCGCCTTCCCTGTTTTTGAAGAAAATTTTGTATGAAATCCCATGTGTAATGTACCTTGTTATTCGATCTTTGATTCTTGAAATTAATAGAGCCCTTTGATCTCATGTCACTTCGGTTAGGGCTTCAACTTCCTTGTTCTGAATCGACTTCTTTTTCAGAATATCCCCAACATTGCATAATCCAGTTAAATTCCTAATCACTTCTTTCAAAATGAGATTGGGTTTATCCAAAATAAGAGTATCCTCATTCAATTTGTTCAGAATAAACCTAACAATTTTTGCGTTGTCAAAATAAGGAAACTCATTCCAAATGTCCAAACTTTTATGTTTCGCACCTTCAAGCCACTTCAATTCATTGGTCGGCAACATATTTCTCACATCCCTAATCTTTCTACTACTATATTCATCCAGATTCACAATTCCTTTGATTTTCTTCATTTTTCTTTCCATACCGAACAGGTTTTTCTACCAAGCACAAAATTTGAAATTCTACAAGCAACTGAAATACCTGATGAATTTGCCACCAAATTTACTTGAATCCCTCAAAATTCTGCTACAAAGGATCTCCTTTTGTTCTTCTTCAATGCAAGATGACAAATGAGGGTTCCAAATACCCTTTTATAACTTACGCACCTAACCTTTTTTTTTCTACATTAAATATTTTTCCCTAGGAATTCCGATAACTTTGTTTTCTCAGACAGCGAGAGAAGAATTCAATATGTGGACCTTCCAGATCTTGATTTTCTACATAAGTGATCACAAACATATTTGTAGACTGATAGCACAACTACTAAAAATTTCCTGCATTTCGGTGCCAACACTGATAGGGGGATAAAATATTTTTCTTGAAAAACTCCCCCTAGGCCAATGGCCTGAGATCAATTTTTGGAGGAATTGTCAGAGGCTGCTTCCGATATGGGCTTATTTCCTTCATCAGATTCACTCTTTTTTATCCATGTTTTCTTCATTTGATCTCTTATTTCTTCCACAATCACTTTCCCTTTTCCTTTATTATCTTTCTGTGAAATTCTTCTTTTGTATACCGAACCTCTTCTATCCATGTTTCTATTCCTGCAGAATCTTGCAATGTGACCAAATCTGTTGCAAATGTAGCACACCGGATTTCTTTGTCTAGACCATCCATTCCATTGATTTCCTCTTGATCTGCATTGATTAGTAACATGCCCAAATCTTCCACAAGTGTAGCATTTGACATTCCTTACACTAACAGACATACTTCTGCATTCAATTGACTTATGACCAAACTTATTACAACTAAAACACTGACCGGGAAATGATGGGCTGCTTGAATTTATTTTACTTCTACATTGAGAATTCATATGACCAAATTTATTACAAGCAAAGCAGTAACCATTAAACTTATAAGCATTGGGTTGTCTTACCAGATATCTTAGGCCTTTGTTCATCTAAATTTTATGTTTGGAATCCTTATGTTTAGATCCATAGCTTTCACCTTTCTCATAGCCAAGACCTTGCTTATCATTTGCATCCTTATGTCCTTTAGTCAGCTCATCAAGCTTAGCAGAACTGATCCTGAACTTCTCCTTGTACTCATTTGTAGTAGTGACTTCATCTCTGAGAATAACTATATGTCTTTCAAGCTCTTCTTCATTATTTCTAGATTGTTGCAGTTCAATCTCCAGCTAAATGAATCCACTATTTACTTTGTTGCATTGATCAGATGTTTATTTTAAGGACTAGACCAGATTCTCCTCATCCTTCTTCCTTTCTTCAATCTCCTTAGTTAGCTTCATCGCACAAATTCCATTTCAAGCTTTACAGTAGCATTATTCCTTACAAGTTTTTCACATTCTTTAGTTATTTCTTTTAGGGTTCGATTCAGGTGGACATCTTCCAAGCTTTTATTTTCTTTTTGCTTCAGCTGATCACATAGTTCCTTCCTCTTTTCTCTTGACTCATTGATTTTATCCTTCAATGATTGAATGAATTTTTTGACATCCACAAGATTTTCTTTTAATTCCATGACTTCTACTTTAGACTAATCAAGATCATCAAGTGCCACCATAAGTTGTTGTTGAAGACCACCAGAGTCCATTGTATTCCAAGATCCACCTCAAGCTGTAAACTTCTGTAGAGGAACCTTGCTCTAATACCAATTGTTGGACTCAAGGAACACTAAGAGGGGGCGTGAATTAGTTTTTAGCAAGATTTAAATTTCAATTCTGATCATAAACCATTCACATCATTTAAACTAAAATAGACATGCAAGCACATTAAAGAAATAATCAAAACACCATAATACCAAGATTTTTACATGGAAACCCTATTAGAGGAAAAACCACGGTGTAGATTAATCCACGATTTATATACTCTATTAAAAGTATGAAGAAAAGGGAATGCACATGCATTCAAGAACACTGCCTAGAGCTCACTGCTCAAAATAAGGAAGGCTCGTTGCCTTACAAAATGTTTGGATTACAACAAAATGTTAAACTAAGAAGATAGCATCTACAAATGCCTAGTTTTAGTTCTGGTGAAGCTCGATAATTGATCTTCTGTCCTTCTGACTGATTCAACACTTCTACTCTACCTTGCTCTAACTCGCATCACAAAAACCCTTAATGCACAAGTGAAACTATGCATGAATCGCTCCAAAACTTTTCTGATATTCGACACTGTTCTTCCAAACCTATTCACTCTTCAAAATGAATTAATGATCTTATATATATATATATATATATGCTACCAAGATTTCAATTGTTATATGTCAGCTTCAAATAAAATACAAAATATTCTTCACATGTCGGCTCAAATCATGAGTAGCATTTGATGCGCACCCACACAAGTCAGCTAGACTATAGCTACAACCCAAAACAAAATGCTCTAACATAGAAACATTTAAATAATTACTCCTTATACATCCGTGACATGCTATATTCACTCAGTCGGCCACAATGAGCAAGTAAATAGAAAAACATCCTGTAGGATCTCCAGGCTCGTACACCGATTAATGCAACATCACAAAACTTACCAATAAGGTATCATATATGCTTAACAAACTATCTTGGGGATCTGCAACACAAAATGATGATCTGGTGAAGCATACAGATCAACAAACTACCTGGATACCCTATTCTTCATGCTTTCTGTCGGTAATACTTTGTTCTCTACTTTTCTTGCCGGTATGAGAAAATTATGATCTGCGAACCAGAATAATGACTTCAGTTGCCATCAATGGAAACACTAGAATCCATATGCCAACAAATAAGTGTGTGAGGAATGCACATTTTAACCATGGGCCTCCAATGATCCATATGGGTGAGTATAAAAATATTAAAAGATATATCTTTTACGCTTTGATCACACATCTCTTGAGTGATTAATGTATCAATTATAACACCTCGTAGTGCATAATAAATTTTAGCACACACACTTATTAGTTCAATGATCAAAATAGATTCAAATAGAAGTGCTTTGTTATATGTTGAGATTATGGATGCACAGTGCCTGAAGCTCTGGAGTCTTCAATGGAGGACCCTTGCCAGGAAAGATAATCAACCACATAAAAAGTTTTCGCACTTAGGCATGCACAATGGAGATTCTATATTGATCTACATTATGAGATGAGATGATTAAAAATTTACAAAATGTCTGAATATATAGGCATGAGTGAGATACAAGATGCAAAATAATGTTGCCATGTGTCATGATCTAACAACATGTGACAACATGAACCCTAACTAACTAGGAAATTATTAAATGTTGAGATAAGTTCTAGAAGGACAACTCATCTTCTAGAAGGAATCTTATCCCTATGAACAAGGAAGCGGACATTACCCCATTATTAAATGATTTATTAAAATGCAACCTAGGACTAAATGACCTAAGTTAACTTATGCTGGTGTAATAATTAATTTAATTACACTAACACCCCCCCATAAGTTCAACTTAGGGAGGAAATATCAATGATTATGTAGAGATGATGATGATGGGTCTCGGCTACGAGGCCATGTTAGGTACCCATTTACATGAAAAAATGTAGAAAATCTCCCACAACTGGAGAAAAGGGGAAAACCTAGTGGGAACAAAACCCCTCTCCAAAAAGGAGATGAAAATGCAAAAATTTGAGATAGGATGGGAAGGATGGAGGACTCCCAAATACCCCCCAAGGACACCATCTGTCACATGGATACAATACAATATCCCCCCAATAGGGAGAAAGAGAGAGACAATATATCACCCCTAGAAGATGTGATCACCTACAAAGATGGTAATTGTCTGAAGACAGAACATGATCCAATGTCGACAAACAACTTGTCTCCCTTTCGGAAGAAACAAAACCAAATGCAAGTGTAGGGGTGCTTCCCATTCCGGATAGGAATTGAAGGAAGGATGAAGGTGGATGATGATGTCTTTGAACTCTGATCATGTGTCTCCTTGCCTGATGATGAAGATGCCATAGTCCCAAACAATGAAGAGGGTGACAAACCAAGACGATGCAAAAACTGATGCTAAACAATATCCAAACATGATGATGTGATGGATATGATGGAGACTTGATAGCCCCCCTGAATGAAGTGTCCTCAAAACCACTTAACGAAGTCTGAAGCAAAAAATGTGTCCAAACCACAAGTCTCCTGCTAGGAAGAAGAAAATCCAATGGTAGATGTTGAAGAAACCTCAAATCCTGAATGGAATGATAGGGAAGAAGTCTCATACATGAAATCTCTGAAGAGAAACCAAGTGTCTCCAAGATAGTCTCAAGATCTCCAATCAAGGTTGAGACAAAGGAATGAGAAGACTCAAGAAAACTCTCCAAAGTGGGATTTGAATAGAGGAGTGATATTCCCTCAAGAATGTCCTCCAAACTTGTAGAAGTATCCAAGTCAGTGATACCTGAAACAAATCCATCCTATGATGCCAAGTCTGGAAAAATAAATGTGTCCTGATGAGTGATGATGGAAGCCTCAATCAATGAATTTGGACAAGGAATCACTGAATGTGAAGGGATACCAATTGTCTCTGATGGAGAAGAAGCACCTGAAGGAACCTTGTCAACCTTTTCAGAAGATTCAATGCAATCCAATAATATCATCATGGGGTACTTGATCTAAGGAATGACATTTTGAATCTTGACCATCGGGAAATGATGGAGTGTCTAAATCTCCATATATCTCCCAAAGCTTAGTCCAAAGGATGTGAGGACAATCACAATGATCAATAGTACTTAGAACATCACAATCAACTTGCATTGAAATGATCTCCAAAATAGTGTATCTGTTGCAACTCCAAGCAAATTCAAGAACACCTTCACTTGGATGAGGAACTATACCAAATAGATGTGGCAATAAATCAAGTGATTGGAGATGGTGGATGATCCCATCCCGCCATTGTTGATAGTTACCCTTATGCAACATAACTAGAGAAGGAGAATATGCAAGCCCCATAATAAAATTTCTCCAAAAAAATCAAAGACAAATGACCTGCAACAACAAATAGAAGCTTCCAAGGATGATGTACAACTGAAGTGATGCCACCCAAATCAAAAAATCTTTTCCCAAGCTTCAGGATATCCAAGTTATTGAACAAATGCACCAAACTGAAAAAATCAATGCAAGAGTACTTGGAGCTGAAACTTATCAAGGAATCTAGACTGATGAAAAAAAACTCTAAAAAACCTTCCTGATGCCGCTGGAATCACCAAAATCCGATGAACGGTTGTGAAGATATGAGCCTTTATGTCTAAATTAGGGTATGTACTTCAGTTGACTGTAGAATTTTTTGTGATAAAAATTTCATAGAACTGATGCCACCACTGGAAAGTGCTCAAAAATCCCTTTTCAATGGTATCTCGTTTTCTGATTTTTGATACCCTGGTGAAAAGTTATGAAAAAATGAAAAAAAATGCCTTGATTTGGCACTTGGCAAGCTAATTAGGTGCAAAATTATAGCACCTCGGGTGCTAGCACTTGATCAATCATATGACCATGGTGAAAATGTTGGAAAAAAAGAGTGCTCCACTAGGAGCGGCGTCAGAGTGACTGGATCGGTTGAGCAATGGTGGTGCGGCCTGTAGTGGACGGACCCCTTGGTCGTTGATAGGACTGGGGTCAGGCCTAGCGGGGGCTTCAAGCACGCCGGTGACAAATGTCGGTGAAGTCCCAATAGTCAACGAGTGGAGATGACAGGCCTAGAGGTCGGTGGAAAAAGAGATCACTGGTGACGAAGGATTTCTGGCAGGTCGGTGGGAGCCAAGCAGCAGGGTCGGCGACGGATGGAGCTGGCGACGGTCGATGTCGATCGGTGATGGGACCAGTGATGGACGATGGCCCCCCTAATAACCGACCAAGATTTAATATTTGTAGACTTTGAAATGATGGGGCTGACAAAAAAATTTGATGTGATTTTTTAATATTGCATAAAATGCAATTAAAAAATCAAAGATCTTGCCAACTATATAATATGTATGCAGAAAATAAAATGTCGACTGCAAAATTTAATCAAGCCCCAAATTTTTATAAAATGTCGATGAAATATAAGACCCTTATAATTCTGATGAATTTAAAAATCAAATCCCCAATATATATGCCGATAAAAATAAATTGATGCCGACTGTGAATAAAATTAGCAGTCAAATGTATTTTTTTGTCGACTATATAAAGCCCAAAAATAATAATTTTTTGCCAAACAAAATAGATAAAGCCCTGATTTTTTTTTTTTAAAAGTGTCTGGGACTAAAAAAAAATTGCCTCAGAGGACAACTGATCGAGGTGATTTTTTTTACTGTAAATTGTACGAATAGTACGGTTGATTTTGCAAACCCAAATACCTTTGATGGCTCCCAGGTTGATTAATCTAATTTTGATGATTAGATAGGTGATCCTAGGGTTTTGAGGCCTTCTGAAGACAATGGTGAGCTCAGATCTGACTAAATCTGCTTCAAAAATCAGCTTGGTCCCCAAGTGGAGTCAAGTAGCCTGCAATGGAAACCCAAGCCTGCAAAGAATCTCGCACACCAACTTTCTTGATCGAGGGTTGATGTTTCACTAGAAAAGCTCTGATACCATGTTGAGATTATGGATGTGCAGTCCCTAAAGCTCCAGAGTCTTCAATGGAGGACCCTTGCCAGGAAAGATAATCAACCACACAAAAAGTGTTCGAACTTAGGCATGCACAATGGAGATTCTATATTGATCTACATTATGAGATGAGATGATTACAAATGTACAAAATGCTTGAATATATAGGCATGAGTGAGATAAAAGATGCAAAATAATGTTGTCATGTGTCATGATCTAACAACATGTGACAACATGAACCCTAACTAACTAGGAGATTATTAAATGTTGAGATAAGTTCTAAAAGGACAACTCATCTTCTAGAAGGAATCTTATCCCTACAAACAAGGAAGGGGACATTACCCCATTATTAAATGATTTATTAAAATGCAACCTAGGACTAAATGACCTAAGTTAACTTATGCTAGTGTAATAATTAATTTAATTACACTAACATTATATGTGTGAATATCCTTTAAAGATTGTGATTTGCTATGTAAATAAGAACAATTAATTTGAATATCATTCAATTCATCATATTGTTATTTTAATTCAGTTAAACTAAAATCACATTCTTTAGTTGCATTAATGCATTTTAATTGAGATTCACCAATTTCAAGCACATTATCAAAATGTAAAGGAATTCTTGAAATTACATTATGACATGCAGTTTGAACCACCTTATCATGTAATATTTTAGTAGGCATCATGGTTTCCTTTGGTGGATATGTTGAAGTGGATGGTTGATGATCTAAATGGGATAATGAAAATGGTAAAACTTGTGGATATAGAGTGGGTGGTGATAGATAAGATGGATATGATAGAGATGATAATGATGGGTAATGTGGTTGTTGTGAGTATCCATTCTTCCATTCTTGGTAGTATGGGGATTGTTTCCATTCACCATATCAATTAGATGGAGAATCATTTTGTGAAGAAACAAATTGTCTTTGTAATCCAATAGAATTATAATACATGTTAACATCATTAATCATACCTTGATCTTTTCAATTTGATGTGTGAAGTTGTTTTTGAGTCACAAAGAATTCATGTTCACTTTCACATTTGCTTTGTTGAGGCTCACATACAACTTGTATCTTCTTCACCATGTCCATTTGACATGTGCAATTAGCTTCTTCCTTGCAACAATTAGAACAACAAATAGTTAAATCATCATAAGAAATCCATTGTTCTAAAAATTCATCAATGATATGTTCTTGCTCATCTATAGGAATAAGATTTATAGATGCATGTGACTGGTGATGAAAAATCAAGATATTCTAAGTTGCATTCATTAGGAAGAAGGGGTATTAAAACATCACCTTGGGTCAACGCAATTCCCCCACCAATTTCTTCTTTTGTTTTTAAATTTGAAAGTGGGGTTCTGGGGGTAGCAACCCCCAGCGAGGTCAAGGGGAAGCACCCCTTGCAGGGTCCTGAGGTAGCACATTTTTCTTCTTGCGTGGCCTTCAAATTCTTCATTTTTGAATCATTTTTCCTTGAAAAGTGATGTGTTTGAACTGCTTTGAAAATGAAACATTTTTATTGTTTTTATGTTGTTTCTTTAAAATTGCTTGTTTTTATCAATTTACTCAAAACAAATAGTGTGAATATAAATGGTTATATTTACTAAGATCTATCTACAAAATCTAACAGTGCATCTATATGATTTAAACAATGCAAATTAGGACTAATCATTGGGAAAGGTTAGCAGTTGCGTGAGCTTTCATCCTAACGCATTGGTCCTAGCGTAACTCACTGGATTTTCCAGCCTTTAACACCTCTCCCCGACAACGGCACCAAAATGATAGGCCAAAACTGGGGTAAAGAATAGAAAATATTTCAACTTGGTCTAAGAGTGTCAATCTAGGGATCATAAGCTTGTGAGAGGTATTGTGGCAGTATACCTAAGGGAGAAAATTAGTGAATTAGGTGGGGATGAATGTAACTAGAACACACAAAGGAGCACCTATAATAAAAATCTAGTTTAAACTTATATTTCTATTCTGCTCTATTATGTGGCATAAGTGATAGGAGCTATGATATGAACTATTACAAAACAACAACAATCTGATACAATGACAACAATAATCTATGAAAATAACAACAATAGCAATAGTAGCTTACAACAGAAAGGAAAAGTAACCCAGATCATATATTCTTTTATCCAAACTATG
Source organism: Sequoia sempervirens (assembly GCA_007258455.2). Lineage (NCBI taxonomy): Eukaryota > Viridiplantae > Streptophyta > Pinopsida > Cupressales > Cupressaceae > Sequoia > Sequoia sempervirens. The sequence continues at coordinate 83,454 of VDFB02122978.1, forward strand.
TTGAAATTGAAATCACGCAGCCAAAAGGAAAAAAATGTCTATCTTAATCAAGCCAAATCAAAAGCAAACAAAATACAGAAAATAAAACATCACCAAGCTTCTCCAACAAGTGGGCCCTTGCTCCTATTTCGCACGATGGATAGAACGAAAGCCTTTCTACATTGTTGTGATCAGAAGAAGCACTACTTTATTTATCAAAAGTTTTGCACATAAATATGCGATGCAAAAGTCTACTGTCAAAGTCTATAGTCTCTCTTCCAGTATGCTTACTTATATATGCATTGTTTGAAACAACGAAATACAAAAAATATTAAGTTTGTTTTGGCCTATGGCCAACAAATGAGAAGAAACAAAAATATGTGTCACAGATTAAAATGGTACTATTATAACAATGAGAAAATATAGGAGACAGGAATATCTTTGGTTCTTTCCAGCTGGAAAGCTTGTCCTCCATGGGTTTTTCTCCAGCTACCAAACACGTCCCCTTTCACAAACTAATATTTGTAGTTTCCTCAAGAAAGCGCATCCACCATACAATTAGTAGTGCATCCTCCATCATGAGTTTCCACATGGGATACAATGGTGTTGAAGTGGCCACCATGACGTGGAATTATCGATTTACAAAGATCTTAGTGTGAAATAGATTCACGTGGATGAAGAATACATGCGGGAAGTTCCATGAAGAACCAAAGGAAGGTCACTATTGAATAAAACAATGCATAGTCAGCTCTAAACAGGTAATCGATGCCACCTTACAAGCTGGCATCATCTTTTGAAAAGATGACAGAGCAAAATTTTTGGTCAAAAAGTAATACACATAAGTTCTTGATCAGAAAGTGACAAGAAGATTTTCTGCATAGAAGGTGATAAGAAGTTCTTGTGATTTGCATGTTGCAAGCTTTATTTTCCAAGGCTTGAAATCACAATGCTTATTAGTAAAGACAGTCAATAATTAATTTCCATATTTTATCCAAAACTATATTAAATACCACTTATATATATTTAATCATATGTAATATAAATAGTGAAATAGTATGATATGGAACAAAAATGGAATGTGGGAATGGATATGAAGGTATATGAAAATAGGCTAAAATGTGGCAGAAAATGGAACATAATTGGCTCTCATCAACAAGGATCCTCAAGGATGCATAAAAAATGTCCCAATAAATTCAAATCCCCACCACACTACTAGAAGTAGAACATCTCCTTAGACAAATCAATGTATAAAATGAAAGCCTTCAACAAGCTAAGGTGCAATGGGCTAACACTTTTCTAATATCAATGAGATGCAGATCCATTCTTCCCCCGTAGTAAGGGTAGAGTTGTCTCTAGGAAAAGACAAAAATTTTAAAGGGGGGGTGAGGTTAGTAGGGGATCAAGTAGAGCTAGAACAATTATACAGTTCCCATCGTAAGCCACCACAAAGCATTTGTGAAACTCCTAACTGAAGAGGCACCCTTTGGGGAAGGAGAAGAATATAAGGGACATGTCCCACCAAACAAATATATTTATAAGATAAGATACAATGTAACATAAAAAGAGAAAAATAGATATAATAAAATGGAAAAGAAGATCATATACTAATTATTAGAAAGGGATTAATCCCTCAATGTATGTATATGATGGAATTGTATCATATGTGTGTTATGATGGAATACAATTAGTTTATTGTTTATATGTTAGTTAGCTTGCTAATATGTATAGTCTGTATTAACCTCCAATTGCTTTATCACTACTGAGTCTAGGGTATAAACATAACATATAGAGATTACTTGGGGCTCAATACTCCAATTTTTGTTCCCCCAATTTCTTGCTAACATCATCCAAATTCCAAGGCTCTCACCTACCCATGAGATAACTTTGGAATGCCATTAATGTATCTTCAATGCCCACCAGCTACTAGATCAAATTTGATGGTACCCATATGCAATTGTTTATGTAGATTAACATGGATACAAAGGAGTAAAATGATGCTCAACCCATACCTTAGTTATTGCTATAGAGCCTAATGATTAACACACCATCTCCAAGATCCTAAACTTCAATAAATTTCTTAGGTGATTTTCTAGTCTTTGCACTCAAATCCATGAGCCACCAATGCTCAAAGATATGGTATGGGTATAGAGGATGCTATTTCCTTTTGGAATATGGCTTTTAGTGTTGTCATTGATGGAAACCTAAGTCATTGATCAAGTCTGCACTTCAGTATCTAACCATACTAGAAGACAGAGTAAAGAACAGGGTATCCGGCTGAAGATGAATCTGTCAAGTGGTTTGCATTACCAGTTTATCAGTTTTGGTTGTGGATCTTAGGGAAGGTCGTTGGGTATATGAAATTTGTTATTCTCAAGTTTTTTTTTGTCGCATCAAGTGGTGTACGAGTTAGGAGCTTCGATCGTTCGATTTTTTGTTCATTAATATATGATGGTCGACTAAGTGAATGTAAGGTGTTGCGGATGTTCAAAGTGAAATTGTTTTAAGTATTTTTGTGTTGGATATTTTGTTTTGGGTCCTCACTATGCTATGTTCAACTTTGGTGGATGCACATTAAATTTTATTCATGGTTTGAGCCGACAATTGGAAGATATTTTCTATTCTATTAAAGTCAACATATAGCGATTGAATTCTTGGTAGCAGATATAAATATGAGATTGGTTAATTCATTTTGGAGCATGTGTGTGAGAGTTCGATATGTGTTGATGTATGTGAAAATATCAAAAGAGCAGTTGAGTGATTTTCATTTGTGCAAAAGATAATTTTATGAAGCGAATTAAGGCAGAGCAGAGCGAAGTGCAAAATCAGACATAATGTCCAAAATATGATCTATGAGCCTAACCGGAACTGTAATTAGGCATTTGTAGATGTTATTTTCTCAGTTCAACCTTTTTTTGTAATCCAAATCTTTTGTAAGGAAGTGAGCCTTCCTAATTTTGAGTAGTGATCTCTAGGCAATGTGCCTAAATGCAAGTGCATTCCCCATTTTTCTAAAACACTTATATTTTGAGTACTCAAATTATGGATTGACCTTCACTGTGGCTTTTCCCTTAACCGAGTTTCCACGTAAAAGTCCTTGTGTTATGGTGTTGTGGCTTATTGTTCTATGTTCATGCATCTTTATTTTGATTGAATGTTATATACACTTGAGAGATCAGTTTAATAAGTTAAAAATATGCACAACACTAATTCACCCCCCTCTCAGTGTTGCTTGAGTCCAATAATTTGTATCAAAGCTAAGTTCCTCATAAAAAAATTTACAACTTGAGGTGGATCTTGGATTGTAATGGACTCTAGTAGTTTTCAGCAGTAGCTTTTGGTGGCACTTGATGATCTTGATCAGTCTAAAGCAGAAGTCTGGGAATTGAGAGAAAATATTAAGGATGCTGAGAAATTCATTCAAAAGTTGAAGGATCATATTATTAAGTCTAGGGAGAAGAGAAAGGATCTATGTGATTAGATTAAGCAGAAAGAAAGAAAAAACATGGATGATGTTCACTTGAATCCAACCTTGAAGGAAATAACCGAAGAATGTGAAAAGCTTGCTAGAGACAATGCTTCCCTAAAACATGAGATGGAGTCTATGGCGATGAAGGTGACTAAGGAGATTGAAGAAAGAAAGAAGAATGAGGAAAATCTTGCCCAGTCCCTAAAAGAGAGATCTGATGAATGCAATAGAATTAATGGAGAATTCATTCAGTTAGAGATTGAACTACAACTATCCAGAAACAATGAAGAAGAGCTTGAAAAACATATTATTATTCTCAGAAGTGAACTTTCTACCACAAATGAATACAAGGAGAAGTTTAAAATTAGCTCAGTTAAGCTCAATGAGTTGATTCAAGGAAAAAAGAATGGAAATGGCAAGCAAGGCCTTGGATATGAGAAAGGAGAAAGTTCTAGATCTGGACAAAGGAACTTTAAGCAACGAAATCTGATGAACAAAGCGAAAAGGCATAAGGTAAGACAACCTAATGCTCAAAAGTTTAAAGGATATTGTTTTTCTTGCAATAAATTTGGTCATATGTCTACTCAATGTAGAAGTAAAATGAAATCAAATGATTCATCATTTTATGGTCAATGTTTCAATTGCAATAAGTTTGGTCATAAGTCAATTGAATGTAGAAATATATCAGACAACTCAGCTAATAGGAGTGTTAGATGTTATACCTGTGGACTATTTGGGCATATTGCTAATTAGTGCAGATCGAGAATAAATCAATGGAGTGACTGGTTTGTACAAGGAAATGTTGTGTGTTTCAATTGCAACAAACTCAGTCACAATGCAAGATTCTGCAGAAACAAGAATATGGATAGAAGAGGTCTGGTATACAAAGGAAAAAATATGCAGAAGGATGATAAAGGAAAACGGAAATTGAATGTGGATGAAATAAGAGATCAGATGAAGAAGACATGTGTGAAGAAGATTTCCTCTATTACAGGAAATGAGCCCACACCAGAACCTGCTTCTGGTAATTCCTCTAGGAATTAGGTTAAGGCATCTGGCCTAGGGGGAGTTGTCAAGAAAATATTTCAAACCCCCTGCCGACAATTGACACTGGAATGTGGATGAGTGTAGTGGTTGCAATCATGATGTACAGATGCTATTGAAAGAGTTCAAAAGAATATTATGATGAGTCGAAGATCTACAGAAGAGTTATCTTTCACAAAGTGAGAAAATAGGGTATTCGGATAAGTTAGGGAAAATACATTTATTACAACAAAAGTTAGGTGTGTGAAATACAAAAAGCAATTTGAAACCCTCATTTGTCACTTTGTGTCAAAGAAAAGAAGGAGAGCACTCTGCATCAAAATTTTAAAAGCGTGAAGAGGATTCGGCGGTGAAACCCTAATCCATCAGGTACTTCTGTTATATTGAGAAATCTTAATTTGGTGTGAGGTTGAAGAACTTATTTTCAAGACATGTGTATGGAAGGAAAAATGGAACAAATCAAAGGAATAATAAAACTAGATGAGTATAGCAGTGAGAAGATTAGATCTGAAAAAAACATGTCGCATGATGAATTAAAATGGTTGAATGAAGCAAAGCACAAAAGCTTGGATATTTGAAGTGAATTCCCCTATTTTGAAAATGCAGAAATCGTTGAGTTTATTTTGAACAGATTGAGTGATGATGTTCTGACTTTGGATAAATCCTACCATATCTCGAAAGAAGTGATTGCAATTGTAATGGGGTTGTGCAAAGTTGGGGATGTGCCAAGGAAGAAGTCAATTCAAAATAAAGAAGTTGAAACCCTAACTGGAGTAACTAGAGATCAAAGGGCATTGATAATATCCACAATTAAAGATTCAGTGACAAGGTACATTGCGCATGGAATATCCTACAAAATCTTTTTTCAGAAATAGAGAAGGTGCAACTTCGGCAGGTGCAGTTTACATTTCACACAAGATGATAATGGAAGATTAGGATTTTGATCTTTGTGGATTACTAAAAGATCAATTACTAGAGAATGTGCAATTGACAAAGGAGGCAAATTACCCTTTCAAGTTTGGTACTTTGGTTATATGCCTTGTGATGTACTTTATAAATTAATTACCCCTTAATAGCAATGTAGTTTGGGAAGAGAGTGAACTAGTTTGCAAGCATATTTACATATACTCTAACAATTTGGAAAATTGTGATCAAATATATGAAAGTTTCTTTAAGGGTTTTCTAAGGAAGTTTGAGTCAACTGGTGTTTCCATTCCGGTAAGAGGACTTGAATTTGGTTCCTCCTCTGGTGAGATGGAGAGAAAGAAGAGGAGAGAAAAAGAAATTGATATTAGTACTCCTCCAGCATGCAAGATTTCAAAAGTTGAAGAGAAAGGAAAAGAACAAGTAATTGTAGACATACCAAATGAGGATTCTGATAAGGAAACTAAGGACACCCTAGGAAAAGAACTAGAAATAGCTGAACCAGAACAAGGAAAGGCAAGAGCAGAAGGAAGTGAAGAAGAAGGTGATCTAACCAAAGAAGAGTTATTTCAGCTTATTTATGAGGAAGATGGAATGTAGAAAATTGTGAACATATGGTCTGTCAGACCTTCATATGAGCAGGACATGATCTTAAGCATACTAAGTGCTCATCTTGTGTACAATCATATCAAATTGGAAAGTTTGCAGAATATGTTGCAAGAAGAGATGATTGAATGTATCAAGGAAATCATGGACTCTGAGCCTCAGAATAAGGAAGAAGTGATCCTACACTTGAAGAAAAAGTACAGATTGTCACTCACTAAGCTGAAAAAGAACATGAATGAACTAAGGAAATGTATAAGCACATCAAATAACATTTATAACTATTGTCTTTGATGGCCTCATGTAATCAGCAAGTACAAAGAGAAGTTGGAACAAATTGAAACAGAGCTAAACAATATAGGTCAAAATTTTAACATGTCTTAGGATCAAGATGGTGCAATCAGGAAAAGGATTCAAGAATTAAAGATAGAACATACAAGTGTTCAGAACACTAGGAACGGGATTTTTGACACCTTCTGGAAAGTGAAGGACATAACAAAATGCAAGTTGGAACAATTGATTGAGTTACTAAGGAAGGGAAAAGTATTGGAAAACGCCTTTACCATTCTAGAATCCCTCATCAAAATTATCAGTCGTACATCTGAAAACAATAGTATGATCATAATCACCAGGATTGCAGTGGAAGCATGGAAGAAGTTTCTTCCGGAGATGAAGGAAAAGTACAAAATAATCTTCAAATAGCAGTTGTATTTCTTCAAATTTTTGAATAAGTAAGTTTTTGGTTACACTTCATAGGGGGAGAAAGAAAAAAATATATTATCCTTTTTTCATTGATGCAAAGGGGGAGAGAGAGCAGTGAAAAATGCCTTAGCAAAACTTAGGGGGAGTTTTGTTAAGTTTTGTTGAGTCTTGTCAAGCTATGGCGTTTTGAAGTTTTGAAGGTTCTGACACTTAGTCATTTTCACTAAGTGTTGCCATCAATTCCAAAGGGGGAGATTGTTGGCATATGGCTTCTAGTGTTGTCATTGATGGCAACCTAATTCATTGATCCGGTTCGTACTTCAATATCTAACCATACCGAAAGATAGAGTAAAGAACAAAGTATTTGGCTGAAGATGAATCTGTCAAGTGGTTTGCATTACCAGTTTATCAGTTTTGGTTGTGGATCTTAGGGAAGTTCGTTGGGTATATGAAATGTGTTATTCTTGAGTTTTGTGTTGTCGCATCAAGTGGTGTATGAGTTAGGAGATCCGGTAGTTTGATTTTTTCTTCATTAGTATATGATGGTCGAATAAGTCAATGTAAGGTGTTGTGGATGTTTAAAGTGAAATTGTTTTAAGTATTTTTGTGTCGAATATTTTGTTTTGGGTCCACACTATCCTATGGCTGACTTTGGCGGATGCACATTAAACTTTATTCATGATTTGAGCCGACAATTGGAAGATATTTTCTATTCTATTGGCCGACATATAGCGATTGAATTCTTGGTAGCAGATATAAATATGAGATCGGTTAATTCATTTTGGTGTGTGTGTGTGAGACTTTGATATGTGTTGATGTATGTGTGAATATCAGAGAGAGTTTTCATTTGTGCAAAAGAGGATTTTGTGAAGCGAATTAAGGCAGAGAGAGGAAGTGTAAAATTAGACAGAATGTCTAGAATCTGATCTATGAGCCTAACTGGAACTGTAATCAAGCATTTGTAGATGCTATTTTCTCAATTCAACCTTTTGTTGTAATCCAAATCTTTTGTAAGGCAGTGAACCTTCTTGATTTTGAGCAGTGAGCTCTAAGAAGTGTGCCTGAATGCAAGTGCATTCCCCATTTTGTAAAACACTTATATTTTGAGTACTCAAATTGTGGATTGACCTCCATTGTGGTTTTTCCCTTAACTAGGTTTCCACGTAAAAATCCTTGTGTTATGGTTTTGTGGCTTATTGTTCGATGTTCATGCATTTTTATTTTTATTGAATGTTATATACACTTGAGAGATCAGTTAAATAAGTTAAAAATTTGCACAACATTGATTCACCCCCCCTCTCAGTGTTGCTTGAGTCCAACATTTCCATGTTTCCAAATGTTTGTAAACCTCAAGGGGACATATTTATACACATAAAATTAATGAAAATGATGGATAGGTCATATGAATCATCTCCATAGCATACCCATGGTGGATCACGAAATTTAGTCCATATTTGACGCCTTCCTCTAGGGGTATTAAGAACCTAACAATCCTCATTTTTTCAAGAGAGTTACTAGCTTTCAAAAAAATATAGACAAAATAAAATTTCTTTGCAACATATTCTCTATTCTCTTTAGATTTGCAAAAAACTTGCTCAATTCCTTACAATCAATAAAAATTATTGTTTTTACCTTTTCTCATATGTTCTAGCATGTTGTGTATTATTTAGATTAACAATAAGGTTTATGTATCTTTTTCTTACCTTATCATGTTGTTTAAGTGTTATTACCTTCATGTAGAAGTGGTTTTTGTCTCTTTGAAGATATATATATTTTCGGTATAACTTGTTTTCAAGAACTATTTATGGATTCTAGTCTTTAGGTGTATTGTGCTTATCTCTCTCCCTCTTAGTGATTGTCAAACCCCTCACCTTCATACATGGTTGTAGGAGTTGGCAATATAGAGAGTTTTACAATTTTGTAACCTATTATATATTTCATGTGCTATTGTGAGAAAGGAAATACTTAATTTTAAGTCTTGATGCATCACTACATTTCCTTTTCAGCTATTTCCCTCCTCCCTTTCCCCCCTGTGAATTACTAGAGTAGGATTAGGAATTAGTTTTTTTTTTTTTTTTTTCGATCAACACCTGCACTTAGGCTTAGAAAGGAACTATCCTTCTCTAAAGGTTTGATCTCAAAATAGCAAGGTCCCAAATTTGAGAGATCATTTTCATTGTCTCTCTATAATGCTAAACTAGGTTCAATAAGGGTGCAATTTTAGGTGATAATAATAAATTTTCAATCTTGTTGGGTTGCTCAATTTTATTAGTCATCTCGTAGGTTAATAAGCCTTAGTAAACATGCTAAGCCCATTATTATTATGAAATACATCATTCTTTTTTCTTTTGAGATGGATAATAATATATAAATAGGTGAAATCGAGCCTTAAAAATTACTAGGAAAGTGTCTTAATGATCATGGTAATCCTAATTATTAGTCATAATTTTTTAAATTTTAAGCTTTATTAGGGCCAAATTATATTGGATCGAAATTAGCACTTGGAACTCAAGTTTTAAAACCACTAGTTGGGCTTGAGTCACAGAGTGCAACTAGAGCTTAGACCCTAGGTTTTATGTTCTCATCAAGACCTAAGTTTTTACAAGAACTTGGATGGTGTTTAGAATTATAGGGTCAAAAGTTGAAAGGGACACAAAATTAGAATTGGGTTCTAAGTCTGAATTGAAATTTGAAACCCACTCAATATCATAAAGATCAAAATCGAAGAGGAAATTTGACTTGGTTGTGAAAGTCAAGGGGAAAAGTGAAATGGGAACTTATGAGGTTCCAAATTTCAATGGGATTCGATATTTCATAAAGTTATAGTAACCATATGAAGGTCAAAGGACATAATGAAACAAGAGCCTAACACTTAGGGTTCTAGGTTCAATTGGGACTCAAGGTGTGACAACTTAAGAATGAAACATAGGGTGTTTAGAGGGATGAATACATGGTGGGATACAAAGAGTGGAAGGAAAAAAGGATTTGGATTGAAAATCCAAATAGAGAATTTTGGTTTGTGTAAAATATGAGTCTAGGAAAGGGAAGAGAACTTGGACCAAGAGTTCACAAGTTCGAAACTCATAGTTGCAAGCCAAAACCTTAAGGATTTATTCAGTTAAACCTCAACACCATAACATCTAAAATTTATGTTCTAAATAATAAGAAAAAAATAATGAAAAGGAAATGCACTAAAAAATTAAATGATTAGACCAAAAAATGATAACCCTAATGGAACACCATAGATCCAATAGACCATAAATCCACCTCCAAAACTATAAATTGATCAAACTAGTCACATCCTATAAACATCTTACTCAACTCAAGAAATTTATATAATAATTGTTGGAAATATGTGCCTCAAACAATACAGGTTGAAACCTCCATTAGAGCCAAGTCGGTGTGACATCTTCATTGTCTAACCGACTAGCAGCTTGATTCATTCTGGTTTGTACTAGTCGCTGTGACCGAGTTTCTGTCTTGCCGAATGCTGTCATTGTGGAGCTATCGTTGTGACAAGGAGTGTTCGGTATGACCTCTTAGCGCTCAGGAGACCTCTGGCCGACAAGCCATTCAATCATGTATCGGGGAGACTCTTGGTGACTATGGTCTTCGGGATAGCTAAGGGTTCTCGCTAAGAAGTCTCAGCGAAGTGTTAATGTCTCGCCGACAGGCTTACTGCTGGTGTCTTCTCCGTAACATATAGATCCGGTGTGAGGTCACAGCAAATAGTGAAAGTCTTGCCAACGGGGACACATCCAAACATTCTTTGAAGTAACTCAAAGTGGTTGAAGAAACATCTTAGCGACTGAAGGATGTCTTGCCGATAGCCAATGGCTAACGGGGTAACTCAAAGGTCCCCGGAAGACATCTCCGTGAACGTTGAAGGTTTCACCGACAGAAACACCTTTTGAGGTCTTCGGTGTAGCTCTTGGAAAATGTTGGTCATCGGTGGAACACGGTGGTTTCGGTAAGAAGTCCCAGCGACTTTGATGAGTCTTGCCGATGAAGAGTCTTCGGAGTAGCTTAGAGATCTCGGACTGAAGTCTTCGCGAAGGGCAATGTCTTGGCGAAGGATGAACACTTCGGGGTAACCTTTCTTTCTCGGTATGAACTCTCGGTGAAAGATGTGAGTCTTGCCGACTTCTACTTGGTGCTTGGTATTTCTGGGGACTTCGGTATAGCCTGTGGTGACTCGCTATGATCTCCTAGTGAATGTGATAGGTCTGGGCGACTGATTGGTGACTCGATAGAATGTCTTAGCGATAAGAGAGACTCTTGGCGACATCGATATGAAGTCTATGTGGCATCGGTGAGACACTGTTAGTGTCTCATTGAGATGCCAGCACAGTACGAATTATGTTGACCGAGTAAGACCATCTTATGTGGAGTCTCGTGGACGAATAGGAGGAGTCGAATGGGAACAGTTGGAAAACAGTTAGTTGCAACGGTTTTGTGAGGAAGTTCTACAAATAGAGTTTGACATGGATATACTCAGTGATTGCAGCTTGTGATCGGGTTGGATTATCAATTGGTTCATTGGTTGAATCGACAGATTGTTGAGTGATTGTATCAGTGGATGAATTCTATTCTATAGACTGTAATGTGAAGGTTTCTGAAATAAATTGTACATGGTGAATGCTGCTGTAAACAGACATCAGAAAGATAAGTTTGAAACTTGTATGTAAACTTTATTACTGTAATACAAAGTGACTTCTCTTGGTGTGGTGGGTTTTTCTCTTGTAAGGGTTTTCCCACGTATATCTGGTGTTCTTGTGTGATTGTCAAATACTTTGTTTTTGTTATCTGTTTCATAGTGCATCTTAATTAGACTGTAATTGTAAATTTTAAAGTGTATCTACACTCTTTCCTGAGGTATTGACATTAGGAGAATTGTTTTCACATCTAATTTTCCTTACAAGTGGTATCAAAGCTTGGCCAATTGTGTTATCCTTGTGGGTACATTGGGTTTTTTGTGTCAGTTCTGTTCAGTGGGAGTCTTGTAGAAAATTGTTATTTCTGATTACAAGTTGAGATGGCTAGTACATTTGGAAAGTTTGAAATAGAGAAGTTCAATGGCAATAACTTTGAGTTGTGGAAACTCAAGATGGAGGATCTTTTAGTGGATCGTGATCTTTGGATTGTTGTGGCTGGAGTGAAACCTACAGGCATGAAGCAAGAAGATTGGGACCTTGCAGATAGGAATTCTAAGGGGCTGATAAGGCTTT
>VDFB02122982.1:0-83288 GCA_007258455.2 Sequoia sempervirens
CAAAGTTGAGAGGAAAATGATTTAAACTTAGTTAAATAAAGATCTTGATTTATTTAACTAAAGGGGATGATGTTAGATTAAATTAGATAGAGGTTTAATTTATTTAATTTAATAAGATGACTTTAGAGATTTAATCAAATCAAATGAATTATTTAATTAAATAGAGACCTAAGGTTAATTAGATCAAATTGATTGATTTAATTAACAAGAGAGAATGAATTAATCAAATAAATGATTATTTATGTAATTAAGGGACGAAGATTGATGATAAACCGAGAAGGTGATTTAGGATGAAATGGTGCGAAGCCTCCCATAAAGCTTCACGTGAACAACCTACACACAAGGAGGACGAGGAAAAGTGTTGGGGTTGTTTAAGGGATTGCCTTAGTCAAACCCCCATTTTGGTGTTTCCACCTCCATAGACAACCAGATAGATAGAAATATGACAAGACACAAAGTAAAGTAGATGAGACGTGTGATAAAAGAAAACCCCATGATGGAGGAGAACCCATATCATGAAATGAATAGATGAGTGATAAAATCAAACCTCGCTATGGAGTAGAATCCATCACAAAGTAAATAGATGAGATAAATGCAAGCAAATAGACAAGATACAACAATATCACAAGAGAGTGTTGCCAATAGTCCATGGCTCCCTCTTGGCTTGATAGATGTGATATTGAGTGCTTGTAAGAGAGCCTTGATTGCTGATGAGACATGAATTCGATAGAGCTTCATCGTAGAGAAGAGATGAAGAGGAGAAAGAAGTGAGAAGACAAGTTGGAGCGAGCGAGAGTGAGAATGAATGAGAATGAAGATAAAAAAGGGAGTTTTGTGAAGTTGCATGGACGGGAAGAGCCGTTACACTCAAGATTTTGCCATGACGACACGTGTCATGGGAAAAGTTCACGAAATTCCCTCATTTAAACTCAGAAAGTTTGGGGATGCTTGCACGTTGTGTAGGTGTCTAACTCAAAAATTTGCAAGAAATGAGGTGGCAGACTGCTAACACTTCATCATTGTCCCTTATGGAGTTGAAATCATGAAATTTTGACTTGTAAGGATCTTGTCATAAATGCGGCTAGGTGCCATAAATGCAACGAGCCAAATACGCTAGTGTGAAATTACCACGAGGTGCAATATTACGACACTATAGTCAAATTTATAAATTGTAATAAATAATTTAAATTTGATACATGCATGAAAATGAATTTTGATCCATAGATGTAAATTTGCTAATTGAGATTCATTTGTACCTACAAACAAAAATGTGTTTAGATGCTTGAATTTGCAATAAAAATGATAGTATTAAAAAACATTAATGAGAAGCTTATTAAGTGAGGATTTTCTCTTTATAATAAGACCCTCATATACCAAGTTAATGACTTTGTATAAATAATAATAAACAAAATATAATGAATGCAAGGAGTATCTTAAATGAGAGATAATCTAAAATCTATAAATTTGAAATTTGAAACAAATGACAATGTAAAAGATCTAACATGAAATTAGGATTTTGAAATGTGTAAAGAAGATGGAAGCGAGAATGATTTCGATACTACTAAATTTAGAATGTTGATAGATGCTAAATGGAATGTGATGAATGTTACATAAATGTAAATGATGTAAAGTGTGATGTCTTTTTATGCTTGAACCAAACACATAATTTGAAAGTATTACTATAAGAATTGTCACATAACGATTAAATCTAAAATTAAATTATTTCTAAAAATTATATAATTAATTTTAATCTAAATTTTAATATAAAATAAATAATTTAAAAACAAAAAAATATTTAAAAGCATATTTGATTTAAATTATGATACTCTTGAAAAAATTTAAGCATCAAACACCCACACAAAATAATATAAAATTAATAATAAAAATAGAGGACATTTTTATGCATTGCACTTATATTTAAAATTCAAAACACTGTTTATAATGAAATTTGCCACCTTCACTCCTCCACTAAGATTGGATAAACATGATAACTCCCTTGAAAGACATGGTAGGTACATTTTTGTGGGAAAGTGTAATGCTCCAAGTTCCCTACCTTTCCTAAAATTTTGTTACGAATGGGAATGGACACAATCACAACGTGGCATTTCAAAACTGGCCCCCGTCCAGTAACCTAACCAAACCCTTTAACACCAGGGGTACCTATCTCAGAGCTTATCTTGCCCCCCCACTTACACCTCCTAGGGGATTGTTCCCAAAAGCAGGGTAAACACCTCTTTTTCAAATCTATCTCCACATGGGGGAGGGATTGGTCGCCCAAATGTACTCATAAACTACGTGGGGAAACAACAGCTGCTTCACTGTGGGACCCGTTCTCTGACCTTCTATTAGAATGATTTTTTTTCCCTTTGCTCTCCTTTGTCTTTGGCCTCCCAATCCTGCAAAAGTGTATTTTACTATTTTATTGGTTTGGGGGATTGTGATTTCTGATGATAGCCCAACATGGAAGTACACAAGATTTTTCTTTTCTTAGTTTTTTCCCACCATACAGCTAGACTCATGGAGTCTGACTGATGTTGATTGGACTGTGTTATTGGTTACCGTCTTACTTTCCCCTCCCACCAAAAACCCACTACTTGGACTATGTTTTTGCAGGTCTCTGACCTTGTTTATCCTTGGGTTTTTTCTTCTCTCTGCTGCCATTGATATATTATAACACCATTTCTTTTGTAACTCCAATCCAACAAGCTGGTCATTAATTTCTCATAATAATAATAATAGCATCCTCCCAAATCTTGCCCTGTGAGGGTACAATTTTATAAAAATGCCTATTTTTTTATAAGGTCTCTACAACCTGGCTGTTGGCATCTTACAGAAACCAAGTAGTTGTTTTTAAGTTGTTGGCATGGGCTCTCTCCTTATTCCTGTGGATTCTGGTCAACTTGGTTGCACGCTTGGATACAGTTCATTGTTTTATTTTTCCTAAGTTTTTTCGTGCATTATACTTCAACTATATTTTGTACTGGTTAGGTTGATTAGCAAGAGTAACGTTTCAGTCTTATTGTTCTGCTGGTGCAAGTGGGTGTTTCAAGTGTCTCCAGGCCACTTGGTCTCTGAGGACTGCGAATCTCCTGTCTATATTGATCTTCTAAGCTGTTTATGAGCTGGTTAATCTGACCAGCTTGAGTTTTTCAAGCCGCTTGTCTGAAAAAACCCTTCCCAAGTTGTTGGAGATCATTACCTTAATGCGTTCAGTTGTCTTGAAGTTTGTGGGCATTCAAGAAAGTATGTGGGTGTTCAGCTTGGGCAGGTAGTTGAGTTGTTCAAGAAAGTAAGTCCTCTGTTTTCGGTTTTGGTACTTCTTCTGCATGTGTTTTGCTGTGATTGCTCATTTAGAGTCTTACACAAGCACTTTGTATGTGACCCATGAACAGTATTGCATGCCCCACAAGGACATTTTGACCACTTTTAAGCCCAACAAAGATCTTTTGTTACAATAGTCGTCACGTTCTTGATAGATCCTCAACCCACTCCTGCTGACATCAATCTACAGTAACCCCGTTTGTCTCTTGAATCTTCTTCCCTGCTGTTGCACTGGACCTCTTCATTCATCAACCAAAATGATTTAGTTGTTGTAGCATAAGCGAGGGCCGATAATGAGTCACGGGGATCTGGAAGAAGACTAAAAATCGCAGGAAAAGTCAGTTTTCATCACTAGAAAATCTGTTTGCGATTACCCACAAGCATCTCCAGTTTTGAGGAGTGGCACTTTGAAATTGCAGATTTAGGTATAGGGTAAAGATGCCCTCTTTTCCAGATGAGGTCCTCGAACATGTTTTGGTATTCCTCACCTCCTCACAGGATAGAAACTCTGTTTCTCTGGTTTGCAAGACATGGTACAGAGCAGAGGCATGGGGGAGGAAGAGTATCTTCATACGGAATATGTATGCAGTTTCACCAGAGGCAGTGGTGAAGAGGTTTCCCAGACTGAGGTCTATTACTCTCAAGGGGAAGCCGAGGTTTGCAGATTTCAATCTGGTACCACCTAACTGGGGAGCTGATGTTCTTCCGTGGATTCATACCATAGCCTCTGTAAATCCAATGCTGGAGGAGCTGAGGTTGAAGAGGATGGTGGTGACTGATGAAAGCTTGGAGCTATTGGCTCATTTCTTTCCAAACTTTCGTGCTCTGTCTCTTACCAGCTGTGAAGGCTTTAGTACAAATGGCCTTGCTATCATAGCAAGTAAATGCAGGTAAATATCTGGAGTTAAATATTTTTTCTTCCTAGTTTTCTCTTGCTCTGTCTAGCTATATTCTATTATGAAAACAGATTGCTTATAATTGTAAAGATATAGGTAACCTATTTACGGCTACATGTACGGTAGAATGGAACAATACTAATAACTCTGTCCTTGTGGACGTGGGTTCTTTTCCAAAATAACAAAACCAGTGCAACAATGCTACTTGGGAACAACGGTTGACTTGCTGTAAATATGCTACAGTACAAAGTGCTTACTAATCTCGCTTTTTTCTCTGAATCATAAATACAAGGTTATATTTACGTTTGATATTGGTAACAATGTTGGATTTATGATTTATCCGAGGAAGCTGGATAAGCAAGCAAACCGCCTCGATTTGTCTGATAAACGTGATGTATTTTCTTATTCGTGCACTTGTTATAAACATCAATTTTGCCACTGGTAGGTCTGCAACAATACCATTGCTGGTTGTTATTGAATATTTGTTTATTGGTTATTCGGAGTATTTTTTTCAATTACTTATATTTATATTAGTAGATGTAATGAAACAAAAAATGGCCCTCTTTCTAAGCCTATGGATGGAGGAAGTTTTCTGAGACAGGTCATCAACTCCATTGTGACAAAAATTAGAACAGGACGAACCAACTGACCATATCATACTTTGAAAGCAGTTTATCACAGATATAGAACAATAAGTCAACATTAAGTGTGACTAGATATTGTCCAGAGCCAGGAGACTATAGAATGTAGTTGTCACGATAAACTAAATTACAGATCTCTCATTTTTATGTCATTTCATTCTAGGTTATTTTGGAGAATATTGGTGAGGCTGTTGAGAGCTCCAAAACTATCCCTGTAATTGGAATTCTGTTCTTTGTTTCCCAATCTTATAATTTTTTGTATTTTGGTGATTTTATGAAGTGAAGTCTACACTTGCCTGTACGGGGAATGGCATTTATTTATTTTGTGATATTATGAAGCGATATATAAAGGCTTCACTTGCTCGTACTTGGGATTGCAATTGACTGAGCATGAGAAGTTGGGAGGTTTAAGGCTGAATGATGTACGGTGTTGTTGAATCCAAGGTCCTGTGATCAATATTGGTAATAACATATTTATGATTTATCTGATCAAGCTAGCTGAACAAGCTCTCTCACTTGGAACTATGGCAAGTAGGCTGAACAAGCTCTCTCACTTGGAACTATGGCAAGTAGGCTATCTTTTCTTATTTTTGCACTCATTATAACTGTTAAACTTGGCCACAAGTTGGTCTCTACCTTCACTATTGCAGAATTCACTTGAATTTGTACATTGAGTTGAAATCAAATCCTGTAATTAAAATTCATTGTTGTTTATGATTCAATCTTGGATTTGTGTATTTTGGTATTTTTTTTAAGATGAATGAGAATGCTTTGCTTGCTCGCACGAAGGATTTTGATCAACTGAGCATCAGCAGTTTGGAGATTTTAATGCCAAGTGAAGTCTGGGAGTGGGTTTATAGTTTTCCCTTTTTAGGGACATCAGATCTAAGTATGGTGATTAATATCAGTAACAATTTTGTATTATTAATTGATCTGGTCAAGCTAGCTGAACAAGATCTGGCTAGTCTCTACAGAAAGTTTAGGTAAGCAAGCCATCTTTTCTTATTTGTGCACTCATTACAACTATAATCTTTGTGCATGACCTTACCATTAGAGATTATTTGTGAATTTTTATAACCGTTGTTGTGAGTTGACAATGTGATGATTCTGTTGCTTTGGGTTGTTGGTGAGGTATTAGAGGAGCTCAAAACGAAGCCCATAATTGAGAGTATCTTTTTCTTATCTTTCAATTTTTTAGTTGTGTTTTTTGGTAGTTTAATGAAGATGAATGACAGAGCTTCACTTGTTTGCACGAGAGATGGTAATCAACTGGGCATCAGCAATCTGGATATTTCAATTTTACGATGATTATTGACAAACTCCAAGTTAAACTCTAATCCCTGTGATTTTTAGGTCTCACTGTTTATTGCCCAGCCTTGCAATTTATTGCATTTTGGTGATTTCATAACTTTTTATGAGAAGCATTTACTTGTGTGTGAGAGGAAAGAAAATCAATTGGGTATGGGCAGTTTGAAGGTTTCAAGCTTGACTATAGCTATGGAGAGTCATAGACTACTGTTTTAGATCTTAGGATGGGTTTCGTTAGATGTTGTTTGAGAGTTACAAATCTTCACATGTAAGCAACCACCCCTCAGAGAAAAGCATTTCACCATGTCAGCTGCACCAAACTTACTGAAGAAAATACCCTTTTTAATGAGAAAGGAATTGAGATTCCCATTGCGATTAAGCTCCACAATGCACACATCAAAGGGCTGCCGACTAGATTAATTGCTAAGATTCTTAGCAATTAGTTCCCCATCTACATTCCAATACTAGACGACTACTAACTTTGCATCTGTTAAGTTCTCAGATGAAATTTTGGAAAAATGATGGGATAATTAAACTTATTCTATGGGAAGCATTCTTTCTCTAGTTATATGATGGAAAAAGATACAGTCAAAATTCACTGTAATTTGCTTTAGACCTCAGTATATCATATAAAATTTTACTTAAGTGGTAAAGTATTCCTGAGTTTGACACAATTTTTTGGGAGGGAGGAGTCTACCTATTCTTGAGTTTATTTGAGGTTATTAGACTGATTATACTATTTACTAAAAAAATAATTAAAAAGTTTTGTAATTGTTATGAGTTAGGTGGTTTGTCATCAACCTTTGCAGAGTTTACTTTTTGTTGTGTCAAGACCACTCTTACCATGCAGCTTCTCAATTCATCCCTTGGGTACAAGTGTGTGATTATGATGTAAATCATGCCTTATGGACGGATATGGATTATTGTAAGGTCAATACAGGCCATGCAAGAGCCAGCATTGCCGTTATAGATCTAACCACCAGTGTCAGAAGAAGTAGGAGCGTACAGTTCTGTTAATCATGATTGGATCCACTTAATGAGAAGTTAAGTGCTTTTCCTCTTCTTTGCAAATGGTTTACATTCAGTTTTTGTTGCTCTTGAAAATAATGAATAATCATCTTTTTGTTTGTAGAAGATAGGCACATGCATTCGCATAAAGCATGCTGTTTGAATCATAATTTTTTTCTTAAGCAAAACCCATTTGGTACAGTAAATCTGCTGTGTCGTACAACCATTGAAACCATAACCAAGACAAATGTCAACAAAAATTGGAAAGGGTTGGAAAGGTTGAGAGAATTGAACATTAAAATTTGTTTGGCAAGATTTCATCACAAGAACGTTATTGTCTTGGTGGTAACTCATCAAATTGGCAGCTTTGTACAAATGTACATGTCTATCTCATTTTTACTTAATACAAAATATTGGTTAATCCCTTTTCAACTACGTCTCTCTATTTTCTTTGTAACTACTTCACATTGAGATGTGTTGTTAAATTTCTTCTAGCATTCCAACATGTAGGTATATGAAAGCATGGTAACCAGGAGAGGTGTCTCTACCTTCCTGGGATGTGTCTCTAGCATGGTAAATGGGGGACATGCCCTTGTCACAGAAGACTTGGTCCCAATGCCTCCTGATGTGTCTGGGATGGCTCTCAGAGATTTCTTCTGGAGTCTCCACCATCTCCCATTGTAGTTTCCCATTTTAACTTGAAAAAGAGAAGCAAAAAGCAGAAACTTTAATAAATCATAAAGGGGCCTCACTATTCCTATCACCAATAAACCTGGAAACACTAGATAATTTAGTTCAGGGTTTAGTAAATACTAAATCATTCTTTTAGTGTTTGTGTTTTGGTGCTTACCACGTACACCTCACGTCAGTTACACCACCCTCCCTCTGGCTCTTTCTGGCTCCTTTTTCCAAAAAATGGTGTCTCCATTCCAGTCTCCCATCCCTTCTCCTAGGTAACCTGGAATGAAAGCATATTTGAAAGATGCCACCTGATGCCATGTAATGAGTTTCTGTGGAAGAAAAAGTAACATAAATTATGTATATGCTTCACCTGATGTTCCTTTGGTTGTGATTATCTTGATGAACTGTTTAAGCTGTATATTGATGTTCTTCTTCCATTTCCAAATCTATGTTTTCTGTTTCATTTTGATGAGGTTTCAGAATATAATCACTTACTCTTCCTTATCAAACAAATTAGAGTGTAGTTCTTAGGGAAATATCTAGTAAAATATATTGTATAGCTTTGGTCAAGGGAAACTTAACCCATCATATGCCTTTTCTTAAAGTAAAATAGCTAATAGTTGTTCTTTTACAGTTTTGAAGGACTGAGATGGTATTTTGAAGCACTTCATGCTTATAGATGCATAGTTCTTTCTTCAATTCAGTATGTAGTAATGTACTATTATTTCACTGTGTACTTATTGTTTTATGTTTGCAACATGCAGGAATCTTACAGAGCTAGATTTACAGGAAAATGACATTGATGATCGAGGAGGCTATTGGCTAAATTGTTTCCCAGAGAGCTGCTCATCGTTGGTGTCACTAAATTTTGCTTGTTTAAATAGTGAAGTGAATTTTGATGCGCTTGAGAGGCTTGTAGCTAGATGCAAAGCTTTGAAAAGTTTAAAACTTAACAAGAATGTGACACTAGAGCAGGTACAGCGCCTTCTGGTGAAAGCACCTCAACTGACTGAACTGGGTACAGGTTCGTACTCTCAAGAGCTTAAATCACAACAATTTTCAGATTTGGAAACTGCCTTCAGCAACTGCAGGGATCTGAGAATATTATCGGGTTTCTGGGAAGTGTCATCCCTATATCTTCCTGCAATTTATTCAGTGTGTGTGAATCTGACATTTTTGAACTTTAGCTATGCCACTCTACAAAGCTGGGAGCTGGAGAGACTCATCGTAAAGTGTCCTCATTTACAACGACTATGGGTAACACTTTCTTCCACTTTCTTCCTTATCACTGCAATATGAATTTGTGTTGTTTTTTTCAATACTGCTCACATTGTCTCGGGATGTCTAATCCTTTTTCTTTATTTCTGAGTTCCATTAGCTTATTAATAGGCCATTTTGAGTGTTTGTGAAAACTTGTTGATTGAGAAAGTATTTGGTTACTTATGTGATTGTAGGTTCTAGACACTGTGGAAGACAAGGGACTTGAAACTGTGTCTTCAAGTTGTAAGGCTTTGAGAGAACTGCGGGTTTTCCCAGCAGATCCTTCCGGGCAAGGTCAAGGCTATGTTACTGAAAAGGGCATTGTTGCAATCTCTAAAGGATGTCCTAATCTTAAATATGTTCTATACTTCTGCAGGCAAATGACAAATACTGCAATTGTCAGAGTAGCACATAACTGCCCCATGTTGACTCATTTCCGTCTTTGTATCATGGATCCCCATCAACCAGACCACCTGACAAATGAGCCCATGGATGAAGCTTTTGGAGCAATTGTAAGGAATTGTAAGAATTTGCAGCGCTTGTCATTATCGGGTTTACTTACTGATAAGACTTTTGAATATCTTGGCCTTTATGCAAAGAACTTGCAAACTTTATCTGTGGCTTTTGCTGGAGATAGCGATAAGGGTATGCAATATTTGTTACAAGGTTGCCCAAAGCTCCGAAAGCTTGAGATAAGGGATAGTCCGTTTGGGGATGCTGCACTGCTTTCAGGACTGGACCGATATGAGTCAATGTGGTCATTATGGATGTCAGCATGCCATGTCACATTGAATGGATGCAATATCCTTGCACAGAAGATGCCTGGACTTAATGTTGAAATAATTAAGGAAAATGATGAGGATGATGACGACAGGATTGAGAAATTATATGTTTATCGGACTCTTTGTGGACCAAGAACAGACGCTCCAAGTTTTGTATACACCTTGTGATCAGATAATTGATCTGTTTACTTTTGAATGTCTGCAAGGTTATTGCTATGTCTTGAACAATCTACAGAAAACATGTCTTCTGGACTTGTGCGGTCTTGCCAGACAAGAGGCATGGGATAAAGGTACATTGAGTTTGACAGGTGACTTAAGGAAGCAGATCGAATTTGATGATACATTGATGCTTTATGGTCATTGCTCTTAGAGAGGCTGCAAATCACAAATAATCTGATCCAGGTACTTGGTCATTGGGCTTAGCAGATCCATCTTCTGGTGGATCGGATTTATTAAGCTGCTGGTTGGTAGCTATGTAATTGCTTTTTTTAATGTCTTCTCTGGACTGGTACACTCAGCATGACAATTTCACTGTTTAATATCCGTCTTACTTCTTTAAAAACTCATTAAAAGTAGTTTTTGACTTTTATCTCTCAATTCCTTCAATTATTTTATGATTTCTGCAGCAAGAGCGAAACTTACGATGTGATGTTCTTCTGTACATCTGCTGTGTGATACAAATAGTTTGTGTAAAGGGCTTTATAACCATACCATATCGGAGGCTAGTCACACTTATAATTACTGCCAAATGGGCAGTGAACAATCATCGTAAGATATTGCATCTGGTGGCCATCTGAATGGTCTGCCAGCATTAGCGCACTTCCTACTCATACAAGACAAAATGCTGGAGAGGTATGGAAAATAGGGCTTGATGGAAACTGGTCCCAGAGATCTTCTTTGGCTTTGCCTTTTCTTGCACTATGGGCTTAATTGGACAATAAGGACAAGGCATCTTCACGAGAGCTGCTCTATTGCCTTGTGCTGTCTTTTTATGTATCACTGACTGTAGGTCTCAAAGGCTTTCTCAGTATAAGGGTTATTCTCTTGTTAGAGTGTCCTTTGTTTTTAGGCTTATTTTTGAACTTTGTTTTTTAATGGCTTCAGATTGGGTTTTTTGATAGTTAAGGCATCAGCCTTGCACATAATATATATCTTCTTATTTATTTAGAAAGCACATTGTATACTCGCACATAATATATAT
The DNA here is from genome assembly GCA_007258455.2 of Sequoia sempervirens. NCBI lineage: Eukaryota > Viridiplantae > Streptophyta > Pinopsida > Cupressales > Cupressaceae > Sequoia > Sequoia sempervirens. The sequence continues at coordinate 11,099 of VDFB02122982.1, forward strand.
CTTCTTGTTTATTTAGAAAGCACATTGCATATGTGGCAGGTTTGGCTCCCAAATATTTACAAGCACCACTATTTCTTTTCTACCAAGACATAGCCAACAGGTGTGTGCTGGGAGTCAAATCAATATATTAGAGTGAAACCTGCTTAACATCCAGGAGAATCAGAATTCAAGATAAGTTCAGTTGCATCTCAATCTTCACAGTTCATTAGTTGTCAAACTAGAAGCAAAAAGAATGAAAGGGTTGAATTTTCCAGGATCAATATATGAGTAAAATATCTGGCATTCAGGCTAACCCTTAAGAGTAGTAGTTGTGTTTCCTCTCTTCTTTCTTACGAGACACAATTCCTTTTTCAATTTAGCAAGCAGATGTTTGTTTTGATTAAGGAGAGATGCTGTAGTTTACTTATATATTTGTGGAAGTAACAATAAAAGTTTTTATTTTCCTCAGAATTACTGGGTCTGATCTCAGCCTAAAACATTCAGATATTTATATGTTTCTTTAAATTTTTTACAACTATTTTACTTTTAGAATGTGAGGTGGTTAGATTTTTTTAATTTGTCTAGTTTCAGGTTAGTTTTCAATTTCAATTGTGATGGTGGTATCATAGCATTCAGGGTCATACTCGTGGTAAAAAAGGTGCAGATTTTGGATTTTCAACTCAAAATACAAAACTTGAGATTTTGAGTGCTCGATCTTCCCGTCTTTCACAATAGGCTTCTAGTAAGAATATAAAAATGTTATCTCCTGGCTTCATGATGGGACATCCACAATGGCTGCATTCTCATCCAGTTTCATAGAGAATAAAATATCAGAAAAACCATCATATTTTGAGGAAACTATTAAATCTTCAATTGGAGAGGCTAACCAAGATTGAACCAGATTGACAAACATCCTACATTGGTTCTATTAGCAAGTACGCAGAATTTTACAGATGAGGGAGAGGATTGGTGTGAATTTGTAAACCAAATAAGAGATGGGACATCATGATAAGTTCACCTTGTTAGTTACATGGCTATTAACAAGTGGCACCAAGTGACAATCTACTTGCAATCTCTGATCTTGGCTAAAACTTTGATCCATCAGGAATTACACCTCCATAATGGGAAGTGTTTGGTTCAACATTATCAATTTTCCGAATGGAATGCTTTTTCGTTTTTCTCAGCAGCTCCTTGTCAGGGAGAATCTACAGATATTATTAGTCTACTTTGCAGATAGGCTGCCCTTTCCATTACAAATAATTTATCCTGAGTTATCCTCTACTTAGAATAAGCTGCTAGGTCCTTGATGAGAAAAATGGCTCTCATCCAATATGAAGGTGTGAATAACTTGTAGTTCACGAGTTTCACAACTGAGTATATACAAAAGTATGAAGGTAGACTGCTTGAATGCATTATTCCTAATCTGTTGTGTGAACTCAAATGGACCACACCTGATTGATTTGAGGTGGATTTTAGCATGTTACTGTGTTCTTTAAGGGTATATTCTTTCAAGTAAAGCAATACGACGACTCGAAATTGATGCTCTTTTCCATGTTTGTCTTGTTACTAGACTGTCTACCACAACAAATAAACTCATTGGCTTGCCTTGTCTGAAAATCACCTAGAAAGTCTGGATATTCTCTCCCATAGTTGATTAGGAACTTTTATTGGTGTTTACAATTCCAAATTTTGGTTTCCTGGATAATATACATCCACTTATTAACTTAGCTAAATCCATTTCCATCTATGTCCGATACATATACTGCTCCAAGTTGATAGCACTATTCCCAATCCTGAAGTGACCAGCTATTTTCTAGGTTTGGGTCTATCCTATGAGAAATTTGGTGGTCTCCTGGTGGCACATGCCATCCGTTGAATTTATGTAACCCCCCGTATTTGATGTAGTCACAAGTTGTCCTCTCTAAATTTTATCTTTTCCAATGCTGTAAATTTTGAAATACCTTTTCAAATATAGCATTTTCTGCATATTGCTCCTCATAAACGTTGAGGATGGGTGATTGAAGCTGCATGACACTGCCTATAGTTGTCATTTCTGGAACATGAGGTGAAGACAACATATAACCTATCGTATTGAATGAACTTTTAATGTGCTTGCTTTCAAAGTGGTGCTGAATAAAACCGTTTCATTAAAAATGGAGGGATTGCTACAATTTGTTTGAATATGCGAATATTGCAGTAGGTGATGATTGGTGTGCACAAACAGTTTCCTTCACCTCTTGTACTAACACATGATTCCCAAAAAGACAGGTAACAATTCAAGATGGTAGAAAATGAATCTTTTCTTCAAAATAAAATTAGCTTGCATTACATGCCTGAAAGCATCTATCTCAGTCTCAAATGGTTACTGCAGGTTAGGTAAATATAAATCAGAACATTTGTAATTTTGTGCTTCAATTCATGAAAGTTTCTTTGTTGAATTATCTGCAAACCATGACTTACCACCCGCTGAAAAAGCATATAAAGCACTTCTAGTTTTGGAGAAAGAGGTTATGAATTTAGAAACCTATTGAAAAATATTACCATCCATCTCGGTTGAAACTACTTGTAACTCTCCACCAATCATGAATCTCAAATATAAAAATTACTAGTTTGAAAACTTAAATTGAGCGGTAGTTTTTTTCTTTGCAAAGCATTCAACGCTTATTGTAGATGTTGCATATGCTACCATAATGACTTAATAGAAATAAAAAGAATTCCATCCAGTACACACAATCAGGAAAGAGATAACAAGAACACAATCAAATACATGTAATTTCCTGAGTCGATGATCATAGCTTGCAAGATTTCTGGATTAGACTATGTGAACTTAGTTTCTTCATCAATATTTGGGATCGCACTCCATGATCCACCATCAGGATGAGATAGCTACAGATGACATATTGACAAAATTTCTAGATTAGACTATGTAAACTTATTTTCTTCATCAACATTTTGGATCACACTCCATGATCCACCATCAGGATGAGATAGCTACAGATGACATATTGACAAAATTGCTAGATTAGACTATGTAAACTTATTTTCTTCATCAACATTTTGGATCACACTCAATGATCCATGATCCATCATCAGAATGAGATAGCTACAGATGAGATATTGGCAAAATTTCTGGATTAAACCATGTACACAATCAATTCTCCTCACTAGCTATCTCATCCTACTAATGATGGATCATGAAGTGTGATCTGATACGTTGATGAAAAAAATAAATTTACATTGTCTAATCCAGAAATTTTGCAAAGCTAAGTACACAATTAGGAAAGAAGTAATGAATGGTTGATAGAGAATTTTCCTTACAAAAGTAGTGGGCGCAATGGGCAATCCAAATAAAAGCACGCACTCTTTTATTGTTTCCATTTTGGATTGTGGTTGATACTTTGAATAGAAAGGATGTGTCTGAAAGTTTAATATCAAACATTATGATTTTAATTTGGGGCTCCTTAACATGCACAGTCCGATGTGAATAGAAAGGATGTGTCTGAAAGTGTAATAGCAAACATTTCTGATTTATCTATCATCTGATTTTTCTGTTCCAACAAAACCTGGGAATTATGCATTTGGTACATACAATTAAGTTACAGTTATAGACATCCATGCTACTCTGTGCTAGAGTTTATTTACAGGTTGAGTAGGTTACGCTTACCATTAATTTATTATAAAGATCATTAAGAAGTATTAATGAACACTGACTGTAGACTTAGAAAGGTTCTAGATTCAGTACACACATATTAGGGCTGTAATTAAAAGGGGGTTAAGGAAGAGAAGAGTCCAAAGTACACTATGGAAGCAGAAATAAATGGATTTAAATCTTGTTTTGGCAAAACAATTAATATCTATAATGCAATAATTTGTCTTAATTAAAAGCAATCCTAAAATTGGCCCCATTTTGAATTCACACTAACTCACGACAACGTGCCGAACAGTTCTTTTCATTTAATACGATCCAACAATCTTAAATGGGAAAAAAAAACTAGTTAGCAATTATTTTAGTTTGAATATGGAATTCTAACGAGCCACACTTTCCACATTCACAAGGAACGAAGATAAGATCATAATAACCAGGAAGAAAATTAATAAAGTTGTTTTTTCTTGGATCAGCTAGGACATAAATTGACTGGCATTAAGCCTGTTTCACCGTCGTGGTCCAGAATGTGGGCTGTTGTAACAACAAAGACCACAACATCCACAAAAGTTGTCTTATCTTGGGATTTGGACTTTTATATATATATATATATTTTTGGGACAACAAAGGCCTTAACATTAAAAAAACGTGACCCCCAATAAAAGGTGACCCCAACCTTGGCCTTTGTCTTACATAAAACCCTAATAGGAGATAAACCTATATTACACTCTTTACCATATCTAAGCAAAATAAATTGTAGATCAACTTCATTACAATGTATGGATGGATGGGTTTAGAAGAAAAATTCACACTAGAAAAGTGGATCAAAGATGAACCTCTTAAGTGTCGATCTTGGATAGATTTTGTTGAATACGAGACATTTAGAATAATTAAGGGTAGGTTTCATGCGGTTGTTTAGCTTATTTTGCTTAGCAGTCATTGCTAAACTTATTAATAAACTTATTTATTTGTATTTATAATATTAATAATAATTTGTACAATTAAAAATTGGACGTAAATATTAAAAAAGAGAGATAGAAACTTGTGGAGCCCCGCATGGTATTTTTAGCAATATGTAGTTGCTGCTTATTTCTAGCCACCTTTTTTCATAGTTTATTTTCAATTCTTAACATTAGCTGCTCCATTAAAATAGGGGAAGATTCCAAATTATCCTTTTCCCATAGTATATTTTTTTTGCATGGGAACACTCTAGCTACTTTAAGCTAAGCATAAAACACATTTAAGCAGCCACATGGGGACATGGGATAATAAGTTTTATAGAATGCTTGAATTGTGGATGGAGGGTTCATGCAAGGATATTCAATGATGTAGTTAACACAATCAACATTTGATAAATTCACGATTGAAAAAATATAACAAATTGAATGGAGTAATGATTTTATTGACCAATAGTCTTTGTTGCAAGGGCTTACAACAAAATGAGACCTCAATATTCAATTACAAGGAATCACTTGTACAGTTAGTGTGTATCTTCAAATATAGTCTTCTAAGTTAATATGCAATTTATGGTTCTCTTGAATGTAGAACTTTTTTAGGCTAGTGATAAGTTATTTATTGACTAATTACCTTCCAAATGTAGAATGAACAATGTTATATATCAAGTGCAAGTAAGTAGGATGTTATGTGTTGATCAATACGGCGGGACTCCTAAATGCATAATGAAACATGTAGAAAGATTTTTCTCAAATGGATGTGGTAAAAAGTAAGCATGAGAATTTGATGTAGTTTTAATCATGGAGCTTCCTAGCACTAATAAGCTTGTACTTTAAATGTTGGTGTATAATTCAAATGTGTAATGCACAATTCAATTAGGTCTTCCTTAAGAAATTTGACAAGTCACATTACATGAAATTGTTCTCACATGTTAGAATATGATGTGTGGATGCTTTAATATCAATTTGAAGGCTTTGAGAATAATATTTAGTGTCACACAGTATGATTATTACTTGCAATTTTCATGTGTTAAAATGATGATTGAAACAAGAATATGCCTTTGTGGTTTGAATTGACCTATTTAAAAACTTGCAAAACAAAACAAACATAAAAGAAAATATTTTTGGGTGATACAAGTTTGCTTTTGTATCCTATATTTTTTGCATCAAATACTCTAGGTAATTAAAAAGTGAGACCCTTATTTTGGTGCACTTGGAGGAAAACCAATTGATTCACCTTAGCTATAGATACTCATGTTGAGTCTTCAACTAGCTTTACCTTCTATTTTACCAAATATTCTTCATACTTTGTATTCCTTGTACTCTTTTCAATTTTGTTGTCTAATATTTCTTAATATCTTTAACTACTTGTTTTGAATTTTGTTTTCTCCAATTGATTTGTATTCTATGTTCTTTCAACTCTCTCTTATGAAATTCATAAATATATTGGTGATATAGCCAAACATTTAAACAATTCAACTTTATATGCATTTCTAAAATCAAATTTCTTGATAATCTTGCAAGGATCTATTTATTTATTTATTTTCAGCTTATTGTATGTCTTATGGAAATCTTTCATCTTCTAGATATACTATTATCTTATTTTTTTACTTCCATCTTCCTTATGTCTTTGATAGAAGCCTTATCCTGAAAAGGAGTATTAATTTTTTGATTGATTTTTAATCTTTTCACATGGTTTGTGAATTCTAGGCTTATGCTTTTCTTTTCTCTTCATTCTCATGTCTCTCAACTTTGATACATTCCTTGGATTAGTTCTATATACTATCTCAAATAGTGTTCTTTCTATACTTTTCTTTATTGAATTATTGTTGTTTCTATCAATACATTAACCTAGATCAATCCTTCTCCCATACAACATTTAGAACACAAGTCACCAATGACTCAAGGCTTGGCTATTGTCCTCAAGGAAGAGCCAAGATTTTTGGTGGGACTTTGTTCCTTTGTTGCAAAGTTGAAGATTGATAAGTGTGTTAATTAAATTAAATAATGGGTGATCCTAAATGATTAATTGAGAGAACATTCAAAATATTATTACTATTTACAAAAAATGATGGTAGAGCGGGAAAGAGAAAATATGATAGAACCTGCCATCCAAAGCATAGGTGGAAATGGCAGGATACTAGCTTAGAGTGCTAGTGTCCTTAGGGTTTGTACGGTCCAAATTCTTTTCCAACAATCTTTGTCACAATCCACTTCGTCTTCTTATAGATCCTCATTGTCAAAAAGTCCATATTTCAATCTACACACACAAAAGAGGGAAAATGGTTGTGTTGTATAAGGGCTTGCCTCAATCAAACCTCGTGTTGGTGTTCCCACCTCCACAACAACAATGATGCTGATGATGATAAAGAGTATGCTCTTGGGGGAGCAGAGAAAAAAATAATGACAAAGACTGTTGTAAATGAAATAGCATGAAATAAAGTTACAATATGTGTGAAGTCCTTATTGGAGTGATGCCATATCATAAGTTTCCACAAGGGGTTGATGGAGAAGGAATAAGTTTCCTTGAATACCTGCAAGGGTTAGTGTACATAGCAAAATATTCTTCACAAATAGAGAGCTTTAGAAATCATGTAGATAAGAACAGGGAGATAGAATGCTTCTAGAGAAGTAGCATGCCCATGTTCATGAGAGAGTTGCTTATACATGCATCCCAAGTACTACTTGGAGCTAGGATGATAAGGTACAATGCTCAAGGCACCCAAGGCTGACATTTGGATTTAAAACTTTTATTTTTTAAATTCAAATGCTCACACTAGTGTCTTGACATTTTTGCTCCCAAAATGCCAGTTGTTGAGGGGTCTAACATGGTTTCCTAGTAAGGTCACAAAACAGTCATATTATGAACAAAATTAACCATACACACAAAATAGAGTGCCAAACCTAAAGTGAGATGTTAGAAATAAGAAATGAGATTGAATAACCCAAGGAAATTTATAAGAGAAATTCAAAGTTACATAAATTGGAAAAACATAAACAATGCAAACCAAAATTCTGAGAGATATGCAATGTCAAGATGATAGAATTGCATTAAGAGCTTCCAAGATATAAAAATACAAACTAGGTAGTGAGTTTATATAGAAATAAGGAAAGGATGGAGGTAGCAAATCAATCAATAGTAATTTACCATCAATAACCACCAACATTAAATAAACTGATGAAAAAGTAAATAAAGACACCTCATCACTATATCTCCTAGTTATTAAATAATAAAATCACTTTATTATCCTAAGAAAGCTTAATAAAAGTGTAAGAAAAGCCTATAACCAAGGAAAAAAAATTAACCCATTAGAAAAATAAAAACCTACACCAACACCTCCCTTTAAGCACAACTTGGGAGGATGTAAGAGATGATGGGTCTTGAAAAATGAGGCCATGTTAGGTACCAATGTACATATCAAGCTCCTCCCAAGAAGAAGAATCCTCCACCACAAAAAGAGAGAGAACACCTCCCATAATAGTGAGAGAAGAAAAAGAGGACTAAGTAGCCCCCCTAAAGAGATCAAGTGATAGATACTCAGAACTGGATGGAGAAGATGGTCCACAATCATCGAACAACATTCCTCCCCATAGGAAGAAATAAAACCAAAGGTGTGCAAGCTATCTCCCAAGTCCTAAAAGGAATATGTAGGAAGAAAGTACAAATGCATGAAGTCTCTAAACTCAGCTTAAGTGTCTCCATGTTGATGTGAAAGCTATCACAATCAAATTAGACATTCTAAGCCACTTTGCTAAAAATAAAACAATAGAATCTCCTAAAGATTGATGTAAAACACAATCCAAAGACTCAAGTATCTCCTCTGAAGACATCTCCTCCAAATGTTGATCCAAAGTATCTACATTCATATCAAACTGTGATGAATGATCATGTAGAGAATGAACTAGAAGGTTAGATTGTTCCCTCACAACAATTATAAAGAAGAATCAACTTTGTCAAAGAGAAGGTGAATGTAATTACTAGTGTCTTCCAAATTTGCAATATGTGTCTCCATAAACAAGTCTGAAATGCCTGTTAAGAGATCATCCCACAAAGTTGAATATGAAAGACTATGGATGTCTTGTTGCAAGAAGTCACTAGAGGCTTTTGAAGAAGCAACAATGAACTTTGTAGTAGCAACAAATGCAAGGACCAAAGAGTTTTCCTTAAGGAGAATACGTATGTCCTCAATAGTGTCATCTTAATATGAAATGAGGGACTCTACAAATAAATAAGAGATGTTTGGTAGAAATTGGTCCCAATGGACTAAATCCAGAAGACATAAATGACCCTGCTGCAACGAATCACTGGAGGCTCTCAAAGAAGCATCTCTAGAATTAGAAGTAGCAATAGGTATTTTTGATGGGGTATCAATGAATTGATTGTCCATACAAGATGTGTCCTCACAAGATGGGCCAACATAAGTCTCAATATCATCCACAATAGCTTGGTTCTCTAAGGAAACATCACTTTTAGATAAAGATCTGATATCTCCATACAACTATTAAATGATGGTCTAAGCAATGAAAGGGAACTTAGTGTGCTCTATGTGATGTAGAGTATCCTTAGAAATAATAAGACATATTAGTCCATAGACCATGTCATATTGTTAAATCATGCATTCTTTTGATCATAGTCACTTGGCTTAGGAACAAGTCCAAGGAGATAGGGTAGTAGATCCCACTCAAAGCAATGAATCTTTATCCCTTGTTTCCAAGAAAAATAGTTCTAAAAGTAGTGATTCTTTATCCCTTGTTTCCAAGAAAAATAGTAAGTTAGCCGAACAACAAAAAGATGAAAAAATGTTTAAGAGACATGATTAACCCCCCCATAAATAAAACTTTATCACAATTCTTGATTAAAAAGTGCATGTATAATTCCCCAAGAATGAGTGCAAAAGACACCAAATAAGAATACCAATACACTCACCCTTTTTACTAGTATAAAAAAATCACCCCCGAATATTATAAGGTTGGTACTTTATAGTTTAGTGTGTTTACAAATCCTTTTCCAAAATACAATGCTCAGTAGGAAATATACAAAATTATAAATTATGATATAAAATGAACCTGAGACAAAATCTAAAAAAATTAGCCATTTATCTATGTAGATCTCTTCACCAAATTTCCAAATAGCTTCAACTTGAAATATCTGGTAAAAAATGGCAAAAAATATTTTCAGTCCCTATGTGGATGGAAAGTTCAGACCCTTGGTCACAACCTTAACTGATTGTGGTTAGTGCTTAGTGAGTAGGGGGGCTATGCCCTAGGGTGGAGTGGCCTATAGCCCGTTGCCCCCAACAACACCACCCCAATGATGTCACACATTTTTGCAAATAATATCTTGCAGGTCGGTCACATGGGCCATTGAGGGCCAAGCACCCAAGGGGCCCCATTTTTTCCTTTGAGGTCCTAATTGGGCATTTTTTTCAAAGTGACATAACTTGCAATAAAGGAGGTTGTTTTTTGAAAATGAGATATCGTTGGAAAGTTTGCTTCATGAATTTTGCAGCGGTGGAGGTTATTTTTCAAAACTTTGTTGTTTGGAGACATTTATTGTTATTTGAAACTAGATCTTCATTTTTGGCTCTTGAGCTCATAACTTTTTGCCACAATCTTCGATTTTCATGATTCTTGTGGCATTGAAAAGGTATTAAGGAGCTCTATCATGCAATCCATGCAATTTTTCCTATTTTCATCTCAGGTATATTGTGATTTCAGTTCTTGTTCATTGGGTATCTTGAAGATTACTTAGATATTTTGATAATTGAGAGAGTGTTGTTTTGATCTTTGCACTTCATTTTAGTACTAGAACGATGTTCTATATCTTGTTGCTTCATTTAGATTCTAAGGTTACTCCATATCATGAGTATTATAGTGTTCCTTGGCATCAAGTCTGTTGTTGTTTTATGATGATTCCAAACTTGAGTCCTTGAGTGACTATGGTTTCTAACATCAAAAATATTTTTCCATTGCTTGTCTTGATTAAGGTTCTAGTGTTACTCCACTAGTGTGCTTCTAGTGTTTCTTTGCAATAGGTTATCTCATTGATGGGGATAAATGGTCTCTGTTTGTCTCTCTTATGGGGGGTCTTTTTCCTTGAATGGGGTTTTGTCCTCTCATTTTTCTTGGAGAGAATTATTGTAACTTATCTCTCTTGTGGGGAGGAGTTTTGTCCCACTGGATTTTCTCCTTTTCTCCATTTATGAGAGATTGCATTTGCATATGGACATGGGTACCTAACATGGCCTCATATCTAGGACCCATCTTTGTGTCATTTTCATAATAGGGAGGGTGTTGGTGTAAATAGGTGTTTTACCTATCTAGGTCCTATTTACATATTAAATCCACTTAGGTTCTAGGAAGGAATCTTTCTAGTTAGTGTTGGTTGTCATTAGATCTTATTTTATCTTTTGGAATTTAATGCTTGTGTTTTAAGTCATTTAATGCTTCAAACCCTTATTTGCAACTATGCCAAATAATCTCCAATTCAGATGAACCAAAAGCCAATCTTGATTTTCTCGAGCCTTCTAGATGCATTGAAACAATTAAATACTGCTAGTATAACCAGAAATATTGCATTCACCCAAATCTCACAAAAAAAATATGCAATATGAAGAGGTTATTAAATCTTTGTAAAACATTTTTGATTCTCGAGATCATTCAAAATGCAAGAGAAGAGCATACAAGAATTTATAAGATTTTTTACATGAAAATCTCAATCTTTCAATTAGGAATCTATGAACTTAGATTTCTTTAACAAAAAACTCTGATGCCATGTTAAACATTTAAAATAGATTAGATAACCCAAGGAAATGTATAAGAGAGATTCAAAGTTACATAAACTACAAAAATATAAACAATGCAAACTAGAATTTCGAGAGATGCAATGTCACGATGATAGAATTAAGAGCTTCCAAGATGTAAAAAATGCAAACTAGGTAGTGGTTTATATAGAACTAAGGAGAGGATGGAGATGGTAAATCAACCAATAGGACTTGACCACAAATAAACACCAACATTAAATAAAGTGATAAAAAAGTAAATACTCAATGTAAAGAAGCCAAGGTAGCAAAACAACTTCCTACACTAATCTTGAGAGGAGAATAATGCAAAAATTTATAGATCTTTAATAGTGATAGAAACTTAAACAAAAATAAACACAAAAAATCATGCATACCACAACATAGTGATTTACACGAGGAAAACCATTTCGAGAGAAAAACCCCACACTCCAAAAGCTGCCCAATATATTATTTAGTAAATCACAAATATTACAATATACTTGCTAAGTAAGCTTCTCACAGGAGTATCACCACTCAAAGATCAAGAGACAACACGAATGCTATTAAACTCTCAGAATACATCACCATTTCTTTGTACTGGAGTTGTAATATAACACCCTCATAAAATAGGATTACATTCTAGGGCAAGATAGGCCAACAAAATATCCACCATTAGATCTAAAACCTAATAATTAACGGTCTAGATTTACAATGTATCATTTATCTAATGTATGCCGGCCATTTTAGTAGTTTCCTAAAATAGTTAACAAAAAAATGTTTACACACATCCCACTCTCCCCCCTTATACCATTGTATACACCTATGATTGTAACTATGAAATATATACAAATATATATACATCCTATCAACAATAAACCCTATATAATTGCAAGGTTGAGATACAATTTCCCAAAAAAGTCCCACTTGTTGAACACCTTGCAAGAGCAATGGGAGGGAGTAAACATTGTCTCTTAATTGCTAGGGGTTGAAAGACCCATAATCTCTGAGCACCATTTAAAATTCTCTTGCTCACAGGATTAGTTAAAGAATTATCAAAATTCATCAAAGTCTCTACCTTAACCAACTTAACCCTGCCATCTTCGACCATATCTCAAACAAATGATATTGACATCAATGTGCTTGGTCCTAGCATGAAATGTTGGGTTCTTGGCTAGACATATCACACTCTAACTGTCACAATAAATTGTCACTACACCTTTTTTTATTCCAATATCTGAACACAGTCTCTTAAGCCAAATGGCTTATTTACAAGCATGAGTAGCTACCATATACTCTACTTTAGTAGTGGACAAAATAACCACAACCTGTTGCTTACTCATCTAGCTGATTGCACCACCAAATAAAGTAAACACATAAGCACTGGTGGATCGTCTGCTATCAATATCATCTGCCCAATTTGAATCCACATAACCATGAATATCAAGGGAAATCTTGTCTTCATTCACATTACTATGATAACATAAGGAATAATTTGAGGTACCACACAAATATCTAAAGACCCTTTTAACTGCATCCCAATGAACTCTACTGGGATTAGACATATATCTGGAAAGAACTCCCATTTCTTGGGAAATGTATGGTCTAGTACAAAAATCATAGCATACATCAAACTTCCAACTGCACTCTAGTAAGACACTTTGCTCATGTCTTCCATCTCTTCCATCAGATATTTTGGTCAATCTGAAATAGATAACTTTGTTCCAACAGAAAGGGGAACACACAATGGTCTTCAATACCGCATTTTAAATCTCTATAAAATTGAATTGACATACTTACTTTGGCCAAGCCATAGCTTTCTGCTCACTCTATCTCTTTTAATTTCCATCTCAAGAATGTGTCTAGCTGCACCAAGGTCTTTCATTTCAAATTTAGCAGCAAGTTGAGGTTTCAGTTTTGAAATCATACCTTTCCCTTTGCTAATAAATAACATATCATCAACATAAATGCAATAAATAGGAAATGATCACCATCATTTTTATCATAAACACAATGATCTAATTTAGAACACTCAAATCCCAAACTCAACACATATGTATCAAATTTCTAGTACCACATCCTAGGACTCTGTTTTAAGCCATACACAGATTTCTTGAATTTGCAAACCAATTTACTTTTACCTTTCACCATGTAGTGCTCTGCTGAGTCATATAAATATCCTCCTCCAAGTCACCATGAAGGAAAGCAGTTTTCACATCCATTTGCTCAACCTCTAAATCGTAAGTAGAAGTAACAATAATCAAAAATCTAATACATGCCATTTTTTCAACAAGAGAGAACATCTCACCATAATCAACACCCTCAACTTGAGACAGTTTGCAACCAACCTTGCTTTGTACTTCTCAATACCTCCATCTGAACCAATATTTTTCTTGAACACCCATTTGCAACCAACAGGTTTCTGTCCTTCAGGCAATGGTACAAGATCCCATGTATCATTCTTTTTCAAAGATTCCATTTCTTCATTCATAGCAATCTTCTAGGATTTTCCATCATTCATACCTAATGCCTCTTCTACATATTTGGGTTCATCCATGTTAGTATTCAAAGAAAAAATACATCTCCAATCATCAACTGTATACCTTTTAGGTTGTCTATTCCTTGTAGACCTACAAACAAGTTGAGTTGGAGGTTCTTCCTCCTTTTTTGAAGATCCAGAGCTAGATGAGCTCTCCTCTACTTCTTGTCTATCCTTGGGCCTTGATTCAAATTTCTTAGGTGTAGAAGGAAATTGAATCACATCTTCTTGTTTACTTTGTTCTGCCTGCAATGTAATAAAAGAAGGCTTAGTTTCTCTAAAAATAGCACTTCTACTAAATATTACCTTTTGTGTAATAGGATCCCAAAGCTTGTATACTTTCACACCATGAATATATCTAATGAAGATACATTTCACAAACTTGTTCTCCAAGTTTGTTTGATTCTCCTTTGGCACATGCGCATATACCTTGCAACCAAAAACTCTAAGATGTCTTAATGAAGGCTTGCGACCCGACCATGCCTCTATAGGAATCTTATCAAAAAGAGCTGATGTAGTAGACCTGTTAATCAAGTAACAGGCATTGGAAACAACTTCAGCCCAAAACCTTTGTTCTAGGACAACACCACTCAACATACTCCTAACCTTCTCCAGCAATGTCCTGTTCATTATTTCTGCAACTCCATTCTATTGTGGAGAATACATAGTTGTCTCCAATCTATGAATGCCACAATCTTTACAAAATCTATCAAAATAAAAGAAAAAAATTCACCACCATTATTAATCCTCAAACATTTTATTTTCTTTCAAGTCTGCAACTCAACCATTGCTTTGAATTCTTTAAATCGACTGAAAACTTAAGATTTACTCTTTAGAAAATATACCCATGTTCTTTTACTATAATCATCAATAAATTAAAAATAATATGTGGAATTACCAATCAAAGGAAAATCTACAGGACCAAACACATTAGTATGAATAAGATCCAATACACCACAAGATTTATGAGAACTCGAGTAAAACTAATGCGGTTTTTTTTTCCATAAATGAAATGCTTACAAAAATCAGATTCAAAGTTACAATTAGACAAACCTTCAACAAGGTTTTTATTTTTCAAGGTCCTTAGACCCTTTTCTCCAATGTGGCCAAGTCTCTGGTGCCATAACATAGTTTTCTCTACAGGTAACTTTGCTTCATAAGAAAGAGTACCCTTGGGTACCCAAAAGCCATGACCATCTACTGAAGGTGAAACCATCACTTCTTCCATAGAATTTCTTTTCATAGAAGTACTATTGCACTCAATAGTGGATGCATCAAGCTTATACAATGTCCCATATCTCACACCTCTAGAAATCACTATAACACCTCTAACCATCTTGCATCCTGCATCAAAAAATACTACCTGCACACCCACATCTATTAGTTTGCAGCTTATAGATAACAAATTTCATGCTAATCTAGGGATATGCAACGCACCATTAATCCTTTTTATTCTACCACCAGGTGTAGACACTGAAAAATGTCCTAATCGATGTCATACACTTAAAACGGATTTATTGTTACATCATTTCCTCTTTACCCACCCTCTTTTCGCTTAATTAATTCAATTAGCCTAGCTAATTAATTAATTGCATCATTTTTTGTCTATTTTGCCTAATTAATTAAATCGGGTTAATTCATCTCTTTTCACACTAACACTTAATCTTTAAATTAAATTAAATAAATCAAAATATTTAGTTTAATCTCCTAAGTCATCCTATTTAATTAAATAACCCTAAGTTGTTTAAATAAATATCATTTCACCCCTCCCCCATTTACTATATCATCCAATTTAACAAATATCTCTTAAATCTTCTAAATCCCTAATTACATAAATTAAACCTTGTTTAATTAGCAATTAAACTAATTTTCCTCTAATCAAAGGGAATATTCCTATGGAATATTCTTTATCCTTTTTGCACAATTAAAACTTTGTTTTAATTTGTAAAATAACTTTTTTCATCACCTTAAAGGAACATTCCCTCTCCTCCAATCAACTCACTTGGATTTTTCAACAAGTGAAACCCTTTAACCTCTTTGGCAAGTTACCTTTGACCTATGTGAGCAAGTCAACAGTGTGTTTGTTTGAGGCAAGTGTGAGCCTTTGATAATTAACTTTCATCATGCATTCTCATCCATTGATGAGAATCCATGATCCATGCCTCTCATCATCTTCATCTTGAACTGTTGATTAAGCTTTTTGATCTCAACCATCCATTCCTCATTTGCTCTCCTATAAATAGATCACTATTTGGAGACAAATGACTCCATCTTTCATTGCAAACTTATGCTATTGAATTTACTCACATACTCACTTTTTAGATTGTTTTAGTTCATTTTAATTGCATAATAGCTTAGAGCATCCATTAATGGCTTTCATGCATCTGTCTTAGTTTGTAAATAAATTAGGGTTTTCATCTTTTAGCATAATATTAGCTTAGATTAGTTTAGCAATTGCATAATTAGATCATTTGTAGTATAAAATCATGGTAACTTAGTTTGCATCATGTTCATTTTTACATAATTTAGGTTTTCACAAATCAAACACCATGATTTCATTGATTCTCTTCCATAGAATCAACTATTTAAACAAGCTCACAAATCATGAGATTGGGAAAGGGTTGTCATTCCACATCAACATGACACCAATTCCACAACAAGATAAATTTTGAATGGATTATAATAGATTTTTTGATAGCTTTCATAATTTAGTATGTTAGGTTTTGATGAAATTTTTAGTTTTAATCTTGTTTGATCGATCTTGTTGAGATTCGAGTATTGGTGGCTCCGTTAGGCTTCAATTCTTCATGAATCAAGTGTAATTCGGCCCATATTGGTATCCTCACATCGACATTCTGGTGCTAGAAGGAGGGAAAGCCAATCATTTAACCATTTTTAGTTGAAATCCGTGTTCATGCTATTTTGTAGGTTGCAGTAACACTCAAACCACAAACAACGATACTATTTCAATAGTGTCGCCATATAGCGATGCCCAAGCAATTTGAAACAACTCATATTTAATCTGTTGACGCCGATTTAAATATAGTGACATATATTTAATTTGAAGTTATTTTAAAATGCAAATGGTGATGCTCAAACTCAGTAGATCAACGGTTTCAAATTCCAAACAACGACGCACTCGTTAGCAGTGACACACATCAAAATAACAACACAATCACACTCACTAGTCTTGCTACAGAGTGATGCCCATTTTCACCATAGTGATGCCCAAATCTCAACTTGTGACGCCATCATGTGTAGTGACGCTCAACCAAAGTAAGAAAATTTACATTTTTTTTTGAACATGTGACTTAATTTCTTTGGATTATCTGATCATTGATGAATGCCTGGATGTGTTTTCATTGTTAGACTAATAGGGTTTTGTAGGGTTTAAAGGCATGGAGAAAAATTGAAGAACTTCTCTTCTATCTTAACATTCTATAATTGTAACAAACATTCAATGCTTTGGGGTAATTATAACCCAATTTCATGGTTTTTTACTTTCAGTTTTAGGAAAAACACTAGTTTTCAATTGGGTTTAAAATGAACGTTCAAAGTTGGATAAAATTGAACCTTCACATCAGATTTTTCAATTGGGCTTAAAATTGAAGAAGGAAAACTCATCTTTTAATTGGTGCTTAAAATGAACTCATTATTGCATTGAAGGATAAAATTGACAATTGTTTGCTTTGTTTTGTGGTTTTCAACTTTGTTGGTGAATGCATATGCTATTCTCTAATGCCATTTGGTGATCTTGAGAAACATAAAAATTCTCTAACACTTTGCAAAATCACCTCCATATTTCAATTTGGGTTTAAAATTGAACCATGCTAGTGTGAGAAAAGGCATAGCGTGTGTTCTCTCTTTGTGCATGAAAGCAAAGATGATCAAACTATGAATGTACTTGCTATTTTTCACCTTTAGAGGGCCCCGCCTTTGTGGTAAAAAGTACTCACCCCAAGGGAACGAACCAAGTGGTAACGAGCATAAGCCAAGCTCTTCCAAAACACTATATAAATTTGTGGTTGCGATGAAAATCATAAACAATGGGAAGCGGTACATGATATCTCTCCCCTAGTATCTCTATGATGCGTAAAGCCCTTGTTCTAAGGGTTGAGAGATCTCTCACAAGGAGTTTATCATTGCACCCCCTAAACTAGATGCCCTTATTATGAACCTTTGTGTAGTAGCCAAAAATCCCTAATATTTGTTAATGTTAGGAGGTTGGACCTCAGAAGCCACCCCACATATTTGCGGTTCTTAGTAAAGATGAAAAGTTTGTCATGGGAGATTCATGAGAACTTGAAGCTTGGATGACTCGTAGAAGTGAGTGCCATGAAGGGGAGCTAGTGTGGTCAAGCTTCTAATCATCCACTCTGAATAAGTGCAGATGGAGAAATCCAAGTGGGAATACAACAAATATATCCATTTCTATCATAGGGTTGTAATGCTTGTGAGTCATTAAATAACACTCTGCTTGATTTCAAAATGATCCAAAAACAAACATTCACTATCCAAAATTTTAAACACTTTGGCTTAAATATGAACTTCTTGAGTTAGCCTTGATATTACTGCTTGTCCTAAGGATTTATCCTTAGTGATTTCTAAATATCTTGACATTAATCTCAAACCCATATTTACCAAAGATAACATAGGAAATTGTGGCTTTAACCTCATGATTTTCATGAAATGGACATTGTGAAAGTTATGTTTTTGACATAAACATCTAGTTTGGAAACATAATCAAAGACAAGTGTTTGTCATAAAATCAATTCTCTTAAGAAAAGATAAATTGAAAAAATGAACCACACATGACTATTTGGAGACTGATTTCTCTGATTGAACAACCTGATCTTCCAAGTGCTATAATTCAGCCAAAATTTGAACTCATAAATGGTGAACAAACATATCTCAATAGCAGTTTGAGAACCTTCACTTTTGAAAACAAGGAAACAAACTCATAGTGGAGAAATACAACAACCATTTTAGATGAAGAAGAGGAACACACCGATATTGAGGCTGGAAGGCCCCTATTACCACCACTTGCGTGAGAATAAATATTTTCCTTTAGATTCCATAAACTTAAACTGTTTCCACATGATCTCATGAAAAATCAGGATTCCTAAGCCAAAGTGTACAGGCCCTCATTTTAGACTTAGGCATCTCACTCCAAAAGCTCTTAAGAAACACCTTCAAGTAGTTTACAAAACATAAACAAATTGGTAGCAAACTTTTATAGACATGCTTCAAGGTATAGTCCAAAATTGTATGCATTCTTTTGGAGCCAAAATATTGGTCTTTTTCATGATACTCAGCTCCTCTAAATGATTCATAAAACAGTTAAACTCCATAAGGGAAAGTCTCCAGCACTCCATTTCAGACATAGGAATCATCAAACAAGGTATAGTCAAAAGTGGGCTTCAATATTTTACCACAACCATTACACTTTGTTGAGAAAATTTTATTCCCGAGCTAGGAGAGCCTGAACAAGTTTAAACATTCCCCTTCGTCCTCTCAATTTCTAGAACTTGAACATTTTAAAGGTCTAGTATCATCTTCACTACCTTGATCTTGTTGAAACAAAGGTTCACTTCACTAGATGATCTCACACAAAGTAAGGATCCCTAAATTAAGGTCAATTGGTCATCACCATAAACTTAGACATTTTAGTGAAAAAGCAATCAACAATCACATTGAGGCACTCTACGAAAACATAAACAATTTGTTGATAAACTTTTATGAATGCACATTGAGAAAATGTCCTAACATGTACACATTTTTTATGAGCTAGAAGCCTTGTCTTTTTGAAGATCAAAATTTTTTCTAAATCATCGAGTCTTTAGGATTTGAACATTTTAGAGGTCTAGCATCATTCTCACTACCTTGGTCTTGTCAAAACAAAAGGTTCACTTTAGGTCAACATTGGGTCTAACATTTCACTCACCCCTTCATCAAATTTCATCCTTCACCTCATCTATCTTTGCAAAATTTCAAATACACTAACACTTTGGGACTTAAACATCAAACCAACTTGCTACCTTAGCTACTTTGTATGTGAAATGCATCCTTTTACATGCACTTAGTTAAGATAGTTATCATCTTTGAACTAGTTTATCTTGAAGGTCACAAGTCTACCCTAAATATTTCTAAGTTCATTAGCATCCTTTATCCCAACACCAAAACATCAAACTCAAGTCAAAAGTGTTGTCCCAAAATGCTTGCAAAGATCACTTCCCACATCACCCATCTTTTCACCCCACATAATCATCATTGCTCCCAAAATACTTAGAGCATCCCTTTTACCTAGGTTTGAGTCAACTAGAGAGTTCAAAAATTATAAAACTCAACACAACTATCCCATAGCTCACACCAAATTTATGGTAAAGACGACATCACAACACAAGAGAATCATGGAAAAAAAAAGTTACATTTACCTCAAGTGATCCAAATCCTTTAGAATTTGATCCTATGAGTCTTGTTACACCATCACAACAATCATCTCCTTCAAGACCATATGAGATCGAAGACATCACAAATAATCCATTTGAGCTTACTAGGGAGGAACTTCTAGAACATCAAGCCTTTGAGAGTGTAGCTCCTATCTCCCCGATGTTTGTAGCACATAGTTTAACACAAGATTTCACAACTCCATCACGAGGGATAAATCAAATTTACATACCCAGTCTTGCAACTAGCCTTGCTAAATATTTTAGTCACACCTCACCATTTGAAAGTAGTACACTTGAAACTAATCCTCCACCTCCCACCATGGTTTGGAAACCTACTTTTGGTGCTCCTCCTATTCCCGAAGCTCCAAAATAGCTACACACTCCGCTTGAACTTCACTATTCCACCACCACTTTGACATTTTAGGGACACCCTTCTTTATCCACACCTTTGAGTACCACAAGTATGGCTACTATCACGCAAAGCAGTACAGACCAAAAATCTCAAATCAACAAACAAGGACATGTCAATACCGTATCAAAGAATCAGCCCTCAACACAAATAGGGACATATTTATCCAACCCCCTGATGGGCTCATCCATTCCATTTACCATTACGACATCATCCACTATCAATCCACCTCAAAAAAATCCCTTGGTTACAAGTTCTATCAATCCTGGGAGTACCTTGATCGTGAATCCTTTTTACACATCTTTTGCACAAGGCAATCCTCAAAACATAGGACAAGGGAATCTTTTCAATCAATGGACTCAAGGTCCTAGTGTGTCATTTCCATTGCAAAATTTAGCGACATTATCTTTTCCAACAACTCCCTTTTCCATGTTAAATCAATCAAGATCTCAAACATACATTCCTCCATCTCACTCTACCATATTGCAAGGAATGTTAAACCAAGGGAACCCTCCACCTTTCACCAACAATCTTCTAACCACTCAAAACATCAATATCCCTAATCCTTCATAGATGTCTCAACAACCACCTAATCCCACATTGAAAGCACATTCCTTAGCTCTACAACAAGCACACCAAACTTATCAACAAGCCATACAAAAACAACAACAAGCAGTTTTAGCACAACAAGAAGAAGAAGCACAATAAGCAACCTTGGCCACTCAACAAGCAACCCTAGGACAAAAACATCAAGGTCAACAAGCAGCCTTAGCACAACAACAACATCAAGCTCAACAAGCAACTTTAGCACAACAACAACAACAACAAAAAAATCAAGGTCAACAAGAAGCCTTAGCACAACAACAACATCAAGCTCAACACGCAGCCTTAGCACAACAACAACAACAACAACAAACAACCATTACCCAACAAGATCAACAAGCAACTTTAGCACAACAACAACAACAAGCACAAAAAACACCCTTAGCCACTCAATAAGCAACCCTAGCACAACAACAATATCTAGCTCAACAAACATCCCTAACACAACAACAACATCAATCTCAACAAGCAGCCTTAGAACAAAAAAAACAAAAACAACAACAAGCGGCCATTGCCCAACAAGCTTAGCAAGCAACTTTAGCAGCACAAAAAGTTGCACAATAGCAACAAGCACAAGCAACTTTATTAGTGCAACAACAACAAGCCCAATAACAAGCTCTAGTGATGCAACAACAACAAAAAGCTCAATAGTATGCTCAAAAACAACAATAAGGTTCCTATTTTCCTCATTTGAACATCATCAATTCAAACGCATCGGGAACATATTCATCACTTTCACAAAATCTCACACCTTCATACACCCCATATAACTCATCTCTCATCCCACTATATGTTCCTCCACCCAATCCAAAAGACGATCTAGAATCACAATTGAAATCACTTTCACAAGAAATGTAGGACCTTCACATGGGAAAGACAAAGAAGCCTCATACACAAAACTTGTGTCCTTACACATTTGATCAGACCATAGCAATCATACCATTCCCTCCCAGTTTTGAAATCCCCAAGTTTGACAAATATAGAGGGAGAGGAAGTCCTGTGGACCATATCAAAGAATTTAACATCATGTGCATGAAAGTGGCTTACAATGATTCATATCTAATGCACCTCTTCTCTCGAAGTTTAACAGGCACTACTATGGATTGGTTCTCTCATTTGTATCTTGGTATAAATTTTTTTCAAGAAATCACTGACAAATTCATTGATCACTTCTCCTTATATCTTGACATGGACGTTAGTCTAGAAGAGTTGTACACTCTCAAGGAAAATCTAGGAGAAACCTTCACAAATTTCTTACAATGATGGAGACAAAGAGCTAGTAAAAGAAAGTGGCCTCTTCTTGACGAACAACAAGTGGGAATCATTATAGTCAACCTTGATCCAAATCTATCATTCCACTTGAAAATGCAATGCATCACATGGTATGATGAGCTTGTTCCAAGAGTCGTTAACATTGAAAGAGCCTTAATGTCACAAGGAAATAATAAAGCTTACAAAGACAACCATCCTTCAACCAATTCAAATGAGAAACCTCATGTATGGGCTAAGAACAAAAATGTAAAAAACAACAGTATAGTAGATGCTAAGGTCATACTAAGTGCTCCTAGACCCAATAAAAATCAAGTTGCTAACATCCAAACAACTGTGCTACAAATGGTACCGCCTCAGAACAATCAGATCAATAACACCAACATGCAACCAAGGCAAACTGGTAACAGGAACAACTATCCCAAACACAAGTACACATAGTTATTGGAACCTATCGAGACAATCATGAAAAAATTGGTAGAGTCAATTTTGATAACACTTTCTAACTTTGAAAACTACCAAGAACCACAAGAAAATCCATCATAGTACAAAGAACGCAATCTCTATGACTTTCATAAAATCAAAGGACATAAAATGACAAATTGCATGAAACTCAAGAATATCATCCAAGACCTTAGAGAATGATACCATATTCGTTGAGGTACTAACTGGAAACTAGGATCTCAAGATATACAAGATCCCTATGCTTGATCATAACAAAGCAAACAAAAATGGCAAAGCTAAGGATTACACTAATGTTTAGCATACTTATTCCAATGTAGTTTCCTCCTATGATAGAGTTATCACTATTGTCACCATCAAGGGAGCTAGTATAGAATGTGGAGTCACCACACGACATGGAAAAATAACCATTTAAGGAGTTGTCCCGATTCAATCTAGGACACAACCTACTTTGCCCGCATCTAATCCTAGCAAGTATAATCTTGTAGATCAACTTAAACAAACCCTCACTTAGATGTCAATCTTAGAACTCCTAAAATTATCTCCTGCACATAGGAAAATACTGGAAAAATCCTTGTCTGAGTCATCTGTTCCTAAGAACATTGATACCGATCAATTTCAAGCTATGGTAGGACATATTTCCAACCATATTATCACCTTCTCTGAGCAAGATTTTCCATCACAACCATCTTATAATTGTGCATTACACCTTGAGGTTGTCATTCATAAAAATAAGGTCAAAAGAGTCTTGGTAGATGGAGGTGTTGTTCTGAACATTTGTACCCTGTAGTTAATCAAGCATTTAGGATATTCAGAAGATACTATTGAGAAAACAAAGAGTACCACCATTAGAGTATATGATGACCAAGAGAGTGTATCACAAGGAATCATTGCACTTCCAATCCAAGTGGGACCCATATTGTAGAAACTACATGCCAAGTACTTGATCTTGATCTTCCATATAACATACTACTTGGTCAACCTTGGATCCATGCTTTGAAAGCTATAGCCTCAACCTATCATCAATGTGTGAAGCTTCCTTTTGAAGGCAAAGAAATCACTATCCCTGGAGATCCTAAGCCTTTCTACTATTGCAAAATCCTTGAGGCCAAATTTTATAAGATCCCAAAAATACCCAAAAATGATGAAGGACCTACATCATCAAGCTTATTTATTGACCCATCATCCCTAGCTTCTACCTCGACATCATAAGTGCCAATTGTGAAAAGAATACTTGATGTCAAAGAAATAATCCAAGATGATGGTTGTGGAAGCTACAAAATATTGAAAGACACGTTTGTCTTAGGAGAGTTACCTATTTCTCCTCAAACTTATGGGAAACCAACATCTAGCACCAAGGAACCAGAAACAATCAAGATGGCAGCTACTATCTTCACCAAATGGGAGACTTGAATCAAGAAGACATCCATGATCAAGATATCTCTAAACTCCTCTATCAAGATGAATGACCTATTCCTGTTCTTCCCATGGAAGATGACAACAAAGGTCTATAGCTAATGCAGAGTATGGGGTATCACAAGAATGCGAAGCTAGGAAAAAATTACAATGGTTTACTAGAACCCATCATTCTTGAGAAATGACTAAAAAATCTTGGCTTAGGTTGTACTACTAGCAAGGTCACACTTACTGGAAAAGGTATTGCTGCTAAATGAGTCGAGGCTTCCTCTTGGTCACCTACATCATGTGATACAACCTTATATGACTTTCCTCTTGATGTTGCTAACCTATTTGAGAACAACACCCTCTTCATGATATCCATAACATCCTTTGTCTCAAATGAACAATCAATTGAAATATGCCTAGTATACTTGCAACTCATTGACATGGACCAACAAGGACCACCAATTCTAGATTTATTTGAAAATGATGAAGCGATCTCAAAACTCATGGGAATCCGAGATAAATTATCATGGGTAGATCACAAAGTAGTCTTCAACATAGAGCTCGAAACAGGGGTATACTATGGCGAGATGATTGAATATTCCTTCAGTTGCAAAATAAATGAAATGCAATTCACATGTAGATCCTTGAGTGAAAACCACATTGTGGCACTCTCTAGTCCAAAAATAGTAAAAAAAAAAAAGGATGCATCCGATGGTGAAAACCTCTCTAAGGTGCCCAAGGATGAGGGATTCAATCTCCCCCTTAGTGCAATGCATCCAGAGAAGTCAACATTACTAGTAGAAAAGGATACTCCAGTCAATGTTGGAACAAAAGAAGCACCTAAGATCGCTTTTTATGCTAAATCCTTGTTAGACGAAGAACATAACAAGAATGCAACATTCCTTAAAGAGGGAAGAGCCAAATTTGCATGGTTATACATGGATATGCCAGACCTTGATCTAGAAGTGGCTGTACATCACTTAGCAGTTTATCTCAATGCCAAACCAGTTAAGCAGAAATTAAGGAAGATGTATCCTCAGATAGCACTCTTGGTTAAACTAGAACTACAAAAGCTTCTTGATGTTGGATTCATCCAGCCAATACATTATCCTAAGTGGGTTTCAAACTTGTTACCAGTCTCAAAACCCACTGGGGGCATTAGAATATGCACTGATTTCAAAGATTTGAACAAACCATGTCCAAAGGATGACTTCCCCCTTCCCAACATCGATCTCATTATGGATTTAACAGTTGGGCAGGAAATGTTGTTGCTCATGGATGACTTTTCAGGCTATAATCAAATCATAATTGACAAAAAGGATCAACATAAAACAACCTTTACATTCCCATGTGGAACCTACTACTGGAATGTGATGCCATTTGGGTTGAAGAATGCAGGAGCTACCTATCAAAGAGTAATGACCCTCATCTTTCATGACATGATCCACAAAATAGTTGATTATGTGGACAATATTTTGGAAAAATCAAAGAAGAGAAGTGAGCACATACAAGTCCTAGGACCTATCTTTGATAGGCTTGAAGAATACAAGGTATGAATGAATCCAAAAAAGTGTGTGTTTGGGGTCACATTAGGGAAGCTTCTTGACTTCATCGTTTCACAAAGAGGGATAGAAATTGATCCAATAAAGGTAAAAGCCAACCCAGATATGGAACCACAACAAACATTGAAATAGATGAGTGGATTACATGGAAGGTTATAGTCCATCAAAAGGTTCATAGCTCAGCTATCATATAAGATTTATCCCTTTTTGCATCTTCTTCATAAAGGGATAACTTACAAATGGGATGACAAATGTAATAAAGCTTTCCAGTAGATCAAGGTTTATATACTAACACCTCCAGTGTTCATGCCACTGATACCAAATAAGCCACTGATCTTGTACATCTCAGCAACACCAACAACATTAGGAGCTGTTTTAGCACAACATGATGAAAACAAAAAAGAAAGAGGCATATACGACATCAGCAGAACCTTGGTAGGCTATGAGATGAAATATTCACCCATTGAGAAAGCATGCCTACCAGTAGTTTTTGCTTCACAAAATTTTAGGCATTACATGTTGTCACACTAAATCAAGCTCATTGTAAAGATTGATCCATTAAAATATCTCTTATCCAAAGTAACCCTCACGAGACAAATGGCTAAATGGGTAATGATCTTGATAGAGTTTGACATAGAGTATGTAGAGTGCGAGGTAATCAAAGGACAAGTGATCACATACCAACTAGCAGAAGCACCCATCTATGATGAGAAACCTTTAATATTTGAGTTTCCTAATGAGTTAGTGTTCCTTATTAATCTCACAACTTAGTGGAAGATGTACTTTGATGGATCGTTCACCCAACATGGATTAGGAGCCAACATTATTTTCATCACCTCTAAGGTGATTGCATCCAAAAATTATATAGGCTATCATTCCCATGTACCAATAAAATTGCTGAGTATGAAGCCTTGATCATAGGTCTTAGGATAGCAATTCAATGGTAGATACAAGAAATGAAATTCTATGGAGACTCACAACTGGTTATCAACCAAGTCAATGATGACAATCAAACTAAAGATGACAAGCTTAATCCTTACAAGGAGATGGTGGAGATTATCAAAGATATTTTTATAGATATAACTTTTGAGTAGATTCCTCACATGAACAATAGAGCAGTAGATGCCATGGAAACAATTGGATCACTAGTAGACATGCTGAACAACATCCTTCAATGTGAATTCTTGGTAGAAAAACTTCTCATGCCAACGTTTGAAATCCTTGAATTTGAATTCTCGCATGTCATTGTTGGTCCCAGATTCCCATGGTACCATGACATTTTTACTTACCGTCGAAGCATCAAAGGGACATTACTACGATGTCTTAACGAGAGGAAGCCTTAACTACTTTAATAGAAGTACATGATGGCATATGTGGATTCTAGGAGTGTGAAATTAGCTAAGAAAATGTTGAGGACGGGGTACTATTGGCCAACCATGGAAAAAGAAGCTCATCAATATGTAAGGAAATCCATCCAGTGTCAACAACATGGGGATCTGATTCATGCTCCAACTCAAGAATTACAACCAATGATCACACCATGGAATTTTTCATAGTGGGGACTTGACCTCATAGGAAAAATCATTCCAACCTCATCCAACGACCATAAGTTTATCATAACCACCACCAAGTACTTTACTAATTGGGTTGAAGCCATTCCTATGACCTACATAGTAGGGAAGAAAATAGCCTAGTTTATCCTGAATTACCTAATTTTCCGTTATGGTGTACCACAAAACCTCATCTTAGACAACAAAAAACCATTCAAGAATTAGGATGTGAAATAACTGTGCCAAGATTCAATATCCAACACTGATTCTCTACCCCATACTATCCCCAAGGCAATGGCCAAGCAAAAGCAATGAGCATAACTATCTTGAAATTTATCCTAAAGAAAATAGTTAATGAAGTTGGTTGTGACTAGCATCTACAACTAAATCCCTCTCTTTGGGCTTATCGAACCAGTATCTACACACCTACAGGTGCAACCCCTTTCTCCCTTGTTTATGGTTTAGAAGCCATCTTTCCTATTAAGGTTGAGCTCCCATCATTGCGAGTGTCACTAAAGAATCTGATAACTGAGGAAGAATACAAAGTGTCTCAACTAAATGAGCTAGAATTCCTGGATGAACGTTGCCTTGATGCCCTTAATCACTTGCAAGTATATCAAAACTGACTAAAACAACTATAACAAGAGAATCAAATTTTGGTTGTTCCAGGTAGGTGATCTTGTCTTAAAGAAAAATCAAAAGAACCTTCTAGATCAAGACAATAAAGGAAATTTTGAGCCTAATTGGTTGGGCTGCTTTGTCATCACAACAAGCTACATATCAGGAGCATACCAACTGTCAACCCCTAAAGGTGAACCCTTGCAGGAGCCAATCAATAGTTTGCATCTCAAAACGTTTTACACCTAAACATGAAGGGTGTAAATCATATAATACAAAAAAAAAAGAAAAGATCAAAATCCAAAAAAATTGGGAAAAAGGATTGAAAAAAGCAAAGAAAAAAATCATCCTCTAGTGAAAACCACTTCGATGGTGGTTTGGGAAAGTACCTTGGTGAAAAATTGGCAAATAGGCACCTTACATAAATAAAGCATCTCCATCTATTCTTTGGATATTTTGGCCTACCATTCTTTGCATCGTCATTCATCCCTCATCCACGTCCTTATCATGGCTTGACATTGTGAGGTATCATGAACTCTTTAGCACTACTTGGCATATTCCAAAGGTCAGTTTATCCTGGCTTTATCGAAGTAGGCTAACATATCACATTGGGGGAATTTCATTGTGCATCACAATCTAGTTCCTATATATCTTGAGGTCATGAGACATCTTATCAGAAAACACCAAAAACATTCATAAAATCTTATCCACAAAATCCAAAAACATTTGCAAAATCCTGTACAACGAAAAATCCAAAAACATTTAGAAAATTTTAAAGGAAAAATCCTAAACATCCAGAAAACATCAAAAACCCTAAAAAGGTTGAACATCAAAAATCCAAAAAAATAATGTCCCTTTGTTGAACTACATTGTCTCTAAGCTTGAACAAAGGCAAGGCCATCATTGATGTGCCCTCGAGACACCCTAGGTCAATCCTTAGAGGTCCATTGTAATTAGCTATTGTATTTCACATGTTCATATCTTTTTCTTGTAAATCAGTCAAATTAGTCAACCTATGTTGTCTCTGAGCTTGAACGTAGGCAAGGCCATCACTGATGTGCCCCCGAGACACCCTAGGTCAGTCCTTTAGCAATTTGTTGTAATTCGCTGTTGTCTCTTGTCTGTTCATATCCCTGTCTTGTAAATCAGTCGAGTCAATCAAACTACATGGTCTCTATGTGTATAACATAGGCAAGGATAATCTTTGATCAGCCCCCAAGGCCCCTAGGATAGGTCTTTAGGTTAGGTTCTTGGTTGAAACTTGGAAATTCTCAAAAATCGCAAAAACATCTGAATATCTCGAAAATCCAAAAACATCCAAATATTCCAAAAAATATAAAAACATTTGAAAATTGAAAATCTAAAAACAATAGAAAATGTTCAAAAAGCCTAAAAAGCCTCAAATATTCAAAAAACCATAAATAGCCTCAGAAAATTAGAAAATCCTAAATATTCATATAAACTTTCAAAAAGACAAAAAACAACTGAAAACATTTTCAAAATACCAAAAACATTGAAGTATTCCAGAAAATCCAAAACCCATCCATCCCATCTCACTTTCACCCACAATAAAATTTCACCCATAATAAATGATCGTCACTTTCAGCCTTCAGCGAAACAAGTAGAAAACAAGTATAAGCAAGTCATAAAGTGCGAACTCAAAAGTTAAAATCTAAAGTCTAAATCATAGGTAAATGTATCAATGAATTTTATAGCAAAGACTCATATTAGCATCATTGTCCTGACATCAAACCCTCTGATCAACATGTCCTAGGATGTATCCTTCCTACGATGGACATCAGTATCATATATCACTTTAGCTAAACTTAAACTAGTCAAGAGCTATAGATAACATTGACTGTTTTTCTTTGATCTTTTGTTATGATTTATCTTAATGACCCATTCGAAGGACCTCTCGATGATGTCTATCCAAAATGATTTAGAGAGAAAGGAATGGGGCATCGATCATTATCTTTCATTTTTTGTGCTTGTGTATACTCTTGTAAAATAATCTTGGCGCATACTTGCTTAGTTGTGTGTAGGAAGGTCATTTGGGGTATGTTGTTGATTATTGCATATGCTTTGGTCCAATATATTCTAAACTTATAACTTACATTCCAACGATGTTTCTGTATGTCAAGGTGTGAACAAGAACTATCCTATCTACTTGTCAAGTCAAAGTCCACTACACTAGATACAACGTCGTCTTGGTTATCAATACCTTGATGCATCATGTCTATGTGTTATATAAAACAATAAGGAATGACAAAAAATATCAATCTCGAAGTGTGAGCACCCATCCTACATTTCATCCTACATTTTTCATTGTCTCCTCACCATCTCTAATAAAGTCTCGATGGATCAAGGACTTGTTGGATATTTTGAAGCAATCATCATCAACAACAGTTGTTCATTCTTTATTCTTCTATCTTCTCTCTGCGCTAACCTGGTATCATGATAGTTAACAAAAAAATCATCAATGCATCCACCCTACATGCACAAACCAACAACATACATGCATCTCATAATCATTGCATATCACATCATACATTCTACATCATCATTT
Organism: Sequoia sempervirens; assembly: GCA_007258455.2. Classification (NCBI taxonomy): domain Eukaryota; kingdom Viridiplantae; phylum Streptophyta; class Pinopsida; order Cupressales; family Cupressaceae; genus Sequoia; species Sequoia sempervirens. The sequence goes on from VDFB02122982.1 coordinate 41,884, forward strand.
GAGTTATGAGGAATAATATAGATTTTTTATTCGAAGTATCTTAAATCATTGCATATCATAAAAAATTGCATCCATAATCATCAAAACATGCATAGAAAATATACAAAAATAAATGCATCCATAACATTTGCATATCATAATCATTCATCCATATCATATCGTGAAAAGATAATGAAAAATAATATAACATTGCATCCATGTTATGATCATCGCATGTCACATAGGCATAAAATAAAGTGCATCCATACATCATAAAATAAATACATCCATATCATATCATCCATACATCATGAAATAAAGTCAACGTATCATAGCATAAATCATCCATATTCGCATCATATATATATATTAAAAAACTCTGTCATGGTACAAAAATCTGGATCAGTGTATGTACATTGATGATAAGTACAATATCCACGAGGCTATAAAAAAGGATCCCATGATTGTATATTAGTATAAAAAATGGAGAAAAATCATAAAGTGTTTATACATCAAGAGCTAGCCCTGGTGGCTGCTACCCTCTCTAGCCTGCCACTTAGGTTGATCCTCTACATGGGGAGGTGCATCACTACGTTGTGAAAAATTGGGCTGATGAAGAGCCACTGGAACATCTCTTTGATAGTGCTACCCATAGTATGCAACCTCCATGACAACCTCTTTGTACAACCTCACCGAAATGGTCTGACCATGGGTGGTTGCCACCATAACCTTGATCTACTATTGCCTAGCCACCTCCTAATCTCTCTCCTTGGTGACAATCTGAACTCTCTGAAGTGCCACATCTCTCTCGGCTATCATTGCAACCACATGCTATTGAGCCTGGTCTTGCTTAGCAGTCACAACCAAAACCTACTGGTGGGCTTGGTCCCTCTCACCCGTCAAAGCCGACACCTACTGCTGCAAATATTGTGTCTATGCATCTCGTGCATCTGGTGGTGGTGGTACTGGATATTGCTGCACTAATGGAGGCTGCTGTCCCACTACAGGAGCCCCCAGAACTTGTCCATCATGGCGATCCTAGCCTCCCTGTCCCCTTCCCCTGACACCTTTGCCTCATGGCCTCCCTCTAGGAGGAGCACCTACTAGATTTGTAAGACGTTGCGGTGGGATGAACCATGCATCATAATCTAGAGTGGTTTGTGCTATAGGCTAACCCTAATCATATGCCCAAGGCTAGGAAACCAATTGGCGGAAACTGTCAATGACCTCTAGGGCCAGAATCGTCGGTCCCCATGTCAGAACCTCTCTAGCCAATCTGGAAAAAATGGTTCTATAAGCATCATCAGGCCTGTCTTGTACATCGCCAAACTATCTAGCAACCCTGTCAAGAAGGTAGTGCACAATCATGGTGTGCTCTCGACCTTGCAAATATCAAGTCTTTCTGGAAAAATAAAGCTGCTATACATCATCAAACCATGGCGGCATTTGAAGCCATGGGCACCAGCAGAATACTGTCATATCATCAATCATCCATCTCCAATATGGGAGCCCAATCTGTCTAGTGTACTTGAGTGTGATGGCACCTCAATATCTCCATACAACAACATCATTTGGCTCCATGTTTTCCATCTGTAGAATGGGCCAAAGCACAACAATATGCTTCCATGCCCAGATGTGAAGGAGAGTAACACTTGCACCGAGGGCTCTCCCATTGCAGTAAACAAAATCATGAAAATAATGATATATAGGGAGGCCAACATCATGGGCCCCCACACAAAAAGAGTCCTCCTATACAACATCCACTACCATTCCAAACCCTATCATGGATTGAAAAATTGGTCGTGTCTATTTGGAGCTGCCTAACCTGAAATGATGGTCACAACAATCAATTTGAATGTCGACACGTGACCTTTTTATGCCTCTAAATCAATCTATGATGTGATCAATGCGATCTGGTCCATCTCCATGACCTCGAGACATGCATCAAATCCGACATCGGGGTCATAGATCATGCAATCACTATGGATAGGCAATTTCAATATCCACCACACATCCTCCAAGGTCACTATTGCTTCCCCTGTCAAAAGGTGGAAGGACAAGTTCTCACTGTCCCATCTCTCGCATAGTGCTTTCATCATAGCCAAATGCGTCCTAACAAATGGTGCGTATGCAATATACCATAATCCGATCTCTCCCAGGTGCTCTTGGCACAACTCTGAAAGATCACCTAATCTCTCTAGTATAGTCGGCCTATGCTCCCTTGAGATCAACGGTGGGAAGACCTCTTGCACCCACGAAGTGTACGACATTAGGAAATCATCAAAATCTAAAGTTATTTGGAATTTCTGACTTAGAAATTACAATAGCGTCACTATTTACAATAGCATCGCTATATTCAAAATTCAAACAACACCACTTGATGCATTTCAAATTTCAAATTCACAAATGCGTCACTAGACAAGCTGGCATCACAATTTAGACTTTGGCATGACCTAACCCTAACTTTAAATTCAACAAGTGCATCACTGGATACGATTGCATCACCATTTAAAATTTGAAACCCTAACCAAAATCAAAATTCTAACACCTAATAAATGCATCGAAATTTCAAATTTCAAATTAGGTTTCGAATCACATACCAGTGGTCTTGTGCCTAGAAGCCGCTGGAACTCATGAACTCTATCATAGATGTGTTAGGGAAGCTCACGACATGCCATTTTGTCGAAGGGTCAAAGCTCAAAATGTAAGAATTTCTTGTGTGAATGCACAAATGAATTGAAAATGACCCCTCTTGACCTATTTAAGCTGGAAAATTAGGGTTTTTTGCCCTAATTTAACCTTAATAATGGGGTTTATAATCATCTTCACAAATTCTGCCAATTTGGACCTAATTTTGCATCTTTTTTTGCATTTTTGGCATTATTCTTACATCCCAGAACCTTTTTGGACCCTTGGGGCACCTTTTGAACCTTTATCGAGAAATCAACCTAAAATTTGAAATTTCTGCCCGATTTCTCGAGGGGGTAGGGAGTCACTTTTATCCTTCCATTGGGGCATCTAAAAATCATTTTTTATTTATTTGGGCAACATTTTTAATCTAAAAAGCATTGTTCTTTGAATCAAAGCAACAGGTACCTTGCTTCAAAGAGGGGAAAAATGTAGACACTTTAAAATGTCCTAATTGATGTCATACACTTAAAATAGATTTATTAACATCATTTCCTCTTTAACCACCCTCTTTTCACTTAATTAATTCAATTATCCTAGCTAATTAATTAATTGCATCATTTTCGTCTATTTGGCCTAATTAATTAAATCGGGTTAATTAATCTCTTTTTGCACTAACACTTCATCTAATTAAATTAAATAAATCAAAATATTTAATTTAATCTCCTAAGGTATCTTATTAATTTAATCTCCTAAGTTATCTTATTAATTAAATAACCCTAAGTTATTTAATTAAATATCATTTCACCACTCCCCCATTTATTAAATCATCCAATTTAATAAATATCTCTTAAATCTTCTAAATCCCTAATTGCATAAATTAAACCTTGTTTAATTAGAAATTAAACTAATTTTCCTCTAATCAAAGGGAATACTCCCATGGAATATTATTTATCCTTTTTACACAATTAAAACTTTGTTTTAATTTATAAAATACCTTTTTTCCTCACCCTAAATGAATATTCCCTCTCCTCCAATCAACTCACTTAGCTTCTTTAACAAGATAAACCCTTTAAACTCTTTGGAAAGTTACCTTTGACCTGTGTGAGCAGGTCAAAAGTGTGTTTGTTTGAGGCAAGTGTGAGCCTTTGATTAACTTTCATCATGATCCATGATCCATGCTTCTCATCCTCTTCATCTTGAACCATTGATTAAGCTTTTTGATCTCAACCATCCATTTCTCATTTGCTCTCCTATAAATAGATCACTATTTGGAGACAAATGAATCCATCTTTCATTGCAAACTTATGCTGTTGAATTTACTCACATACTCACTTATATTTTACTCACTTTTTAGCTTGTTTTAGTTCATTTTAATTGCATAATAGCTTAAAGCATCCATTAATGGCTTCCATGCATCCATCTTAGTTTGTAAATAAATTAGGGTTTTCATCTTTTAGCATAATCTTAGCTTAGATTAGTTTAGCAATTGCACAATTAGATCATTTGTAGCATAAAATCATGGTAACTTAGCTTCCATCATGTTCATTTTTACATAATTTAGGTTTTCACACATCAAACACCATGATTTCATTGATTCTCTTCCATAGAATCGACTAAAACAAGCTCACAAATCATAGGATTGGGAAAGGGTCATCGTTCCACATTGACACGACACCAATTCCACAAGATAAATTTTGAATGGATTATCTAATAGATGTTTTGATAGCATTCATAATTGAGTATGTTAGGTGTTGATGAAATATTTAGTTTTAATCTTTTTTGATCGATCTTGTTGAGATTTGAGTATTGGTGGGTCTATTATGCTTCGATTCTTCATGAATCAAGTGTAATTCAACCCATATCGGTATCCTCACATTGAAACAAGGAAACCTAATTTTAACTTTACCATGACCAAAAATGTCTAAATGAGAATCATCACCCAAGTACACCTTACCTCCATCAAATTCTTCATATTCAGAAAACCAATCTTTATTAAAGGTCATATGGAAAGATGCACCTGAGTCAATTAAATATGCATCATTACTTGCACGAGTTACCAAAGATGCAATGAATGCGTCACCATCTTCCTTCTCAGACTCAAAATTAGAATCAAATTTCTTCTTTTTCTTCTTTTTTTCTTTTCTTTTTTTATGAACATGTCTAGGTTTACCGCAGTTCCAACAAATAACTTTGGACTTTCGAAGAGATTTAGATCTCCCCCTAGACAAGTGGATTTGTCATGCTTCTCATTCTTCTTTCCTTTTTCCTTAGATCTTCCATGAACATTTAGGGCCTCCTTGGTAGTGATGGATACCTTCCTCCTCATCTTTGAAGAAAGTAAAGAACCCACCACATCTTCAGTCTTCAAAATAACATAAGTACTCCCAATAGCCAAAAAAAAAGAATCCCACAACAAAAGAATCCCACAAATCAAACAAAGAACAAAGCAAGATCTAGCATTTCTCCTTCTCATCCATTTTGACACCAACTGATGTCAATTGAGTGACCAACATAATAAATGCTTCTAGATGATCTGCGATTCATCCACCCTCTTCCATTCTCAAGGAATATAACTTCTTTGTCAAGAAAATATTGTTCACTAAAGATTTGGCCTGATACATCTCACCAAGTTTCTTTCATAGTTTTTGTGCAAAGGTCTCCTTATGGACATTAATTAAAATAGAGTTTTCCAAACACAATCTAATTAGACCCTTGGCCTTATAGTCCATAACATCATATTGAGTAGCCTGAGTAGGATTTGCAGGCCTTGAAACATTCTCATCAACAACATCCCACAAATCTCGATCTATCAACAAATCCTCCATCTTCAACTACCACATTTCAAAATTATTTCCAAAATATTTCTCCACCTCTATTCTCCTTGAGGAACTTGCCATCTGAAAATTCTTGCAACAAGATCACAAAGTATCTTTTGCACAAGCTCCCACTCAAATCTAGATTAGTTCAAAAAACCCAGCAACCCACAAATGAAACAAAAGGTGATCAAGCTCTGATACCACTTGTAAGGAAGCCAAGGTAGAAAAACAACTTCCTACACTAATCTTGAGAGGAGAATAATGTAAAATTTTATAGATCTTTAACAATTATAGAAGCTTAAATAGAAATAAACACAAAAATCATGCATACCACGACACAGTGATTTACATAGGGAAAACCCTTTTGGGAGAAAAACCCCACACTCCAAAAAGCCGCCCAATATATATTATTCAGTAAATAAAAAAGATTAGAATATACTTGCAGATCAAGCTTCTCACAAGAGTATCACCACTCAGAGATCAAGAGACAACACAACTGCTATTAGACTCTCATAATACATCACTATTTCTCTGTACCATAGTCATAATATAGGCCCCTCATAAAATAGGTTTACATTCTGGGGAAAGACATGCCAACAAAATATCCACCATTAGATCTAAAACCTAATAATTAAAAGTATAGATTTATAATGTATCATTTATCTAATGTATGTCGGCCATTTTAATAGTTTCCTAAAAAAGTTAACAAAAAATTGTTTACACTCATCCCACTCTCCCCCCTTATACCATTGTATACACTGATCAGTGTAACTAGGAAATATATACATAAATATATATGCATCCTATCAACAATAAACCATATATAATTGCAAGGTTGAGACACAATTTCCCAACACTCCACACTTTAAGGATGAAGAAACCTCACCACTTTATCTCCTAGTTATTAAATAATAAACTCACTTTATTATCCTAAACAAGTTTAATAAAAGTGTAGGAAAAAATTATAACTAAGGGAAAACAAATTAACCCACTAGGAAAATAAAAATCTACACCAGCATGAAATTGTCAGTGGTGACAATTTATGACACTATAATTATAAAAAAATTCAATTTTTATGAAATCCATGTTCAAATTACTTTTTTTTTCTTGCTAAATATCTTAATAAGTTAGATTTTATTTTAAGATCAAGGGATAGGAATGATCAAGAGATTATAGAGTTGATGAAATATTGTTAAGTGGTATCCTTTGGTTGATGCACATCAAGAGGATCAAGGAGATATGAAAAGTTAGGACACAGGAACGAGTGGATATAGGCATGCGACTTCTTTTACATGTGTGAGAGAATACATGGAGAAGGACTTGAAATGTGTCCTCTTACACATGATGTAAGGACATAGAGATGAGGAGGAGACATGTTAAATTCTCACATGTATGAGAATCACATATACTTAATAGAGGGTTATGATTGTCTAGAAATAATGGATAACTAAGATTTTATCATGGGTTTTTAGGGATAAGTAAGATGTAGGTGTAATTGATTAAACTAATTACAATTATATATGTACAAGAGATTAATTAGTTCATTAATTTGATTTAATCAACTAGTTGGATTAAAGTGGGAAATAATTAAATAAATAATTAAATTTATTTAGTTCTTGTGGGATATGAATATAAATATTAGACTTAATTAAACATTTATTTAGTTAAGGGTGATGAATAAGGAAAATTAATTAATAAATTAAATGAATAATTAGTTGATGAGGAATATAATTAGGTTGGATTAAGTGTGGATGATTTTAGGTGTTATATTTTTCCCCTCTTTGAGATGAAATTGTGATTAGATGAAGCAATGTTGTTTCAAAGATGAATAAAAAATAGTGGCTAAAAAGGGATGAGACTAGTGGCATAATTGTAATTCCCCAAGCCATACACCTAAGACATTAGCCAAATAAACAAATTTACTTTTGGAAAGAACTACACAAAAATGATTTCATCATTCACAATACACCATTGACAAGTCACATTGCACTTTAACACTTACACTAGTGTCATACCAAGAATAATGACATAAGAGAACTAACAAAAGGTAGAAATTGAAAAAAAATAGTCAAGGAATGTTGGATTCAAGAATTATTTGTATTAGTAAAAATTCCTATTCATCTATAGTAGTTATGGTTAAAAATAAGGATGAGTCACAGATAACATGTCTTGATTACAAGTAACTCAATAATCTCACTCTTAAGGATAAGTTTCCTATTCTTGTTGTTGATGAATTATTAGATGAATTAAATGCTACAATTTCATTTACTAAGTATATTTGCATTCAAGTTATTATCACATTTTTATAAAGGAAGAGGATATACATAAAAATGTATTTAGAACACATTCGAGACATTATAAATTCTTAGTAATTCCATTTTGTCTCACTAATGCCCCATCAAATATTCAAATCCCCATGAATTCAACGTTTTTTCCATTTCTTCACAAACTTCTGTTGATATTCTTTGATGACATCCTTATCTATAGTGAATCACAAGAAGACCATTTGAAATATGTAGAGAAAATATTATAGGTATTGAAAGATAATAAAATCTATGCCAATAAATCTAAATGTGTCTTTGGGGTAAAATAAGTACAATACTTGGGACATGTGGTATCACTTGAAGGTGTTAAGGTGGACCCTAAGAAGATTACAATAGTAAAAGAATGGCCAAAACCTAAAAATGTCAAAGGTTTGAGAGGATTTTTGGGTCTAACAAGATACTATAAAATGTAATTATGCTTGTTTTGCAACACCCTTAACAACATTATTAAGCAAGGATTCCTTTTCATGATTATAACTAGCCACACAAGCCTTCCAACAACTAAAATAAGCTCTCACTTCAACTCTTGTGCTAACTACCCTAGACTTATTTAAGATATTTTTGGTAGAATGTGATGGATATAAAAATGGTATTGGGGAGTTATTAATACAAGAAGGGTGTCCCTTAGCATTTGAGAGTTGACAAATCAAAGGAAAAAAACTTGATAAGGCCCACATTTGAGAAAGAAATGTTAGCCATTATTTATGCAATTAAACATTCATGTCAATATTTAATGACAATGAATTTCAAAGTCAAGAAATATCACGAGAGTCTAAAATATTTTTTGGAGTACTGACTATCCCCAAAAGAGTAGCAAAAATGGATTACCAAGATGCTAGGGTATGAAAATTATTTATAAAAAGGGTAAGGAAATTATTGCAACTGATGTCATTTCCTGACAAGATGTAGAGGAAGAGAAGATTTGTGCCATTTATTAGTTATAACCTAAATGGTTAGAATTTTCATGAGAAGAGTAACAACATAAGCCTCAAATACAAAATTTCATTCTAAAACTTCAACATGACCCAACTTGTTTTGATAACTGTCAATCAAATGTAATCCAAAATAGTTCAAAATCACCATAGAATAAATAAAAAACACATAATGGTAATTCTGTGCATAATGATAACTCAGGAGTGTATATATATGTTTCAAATGCATTACAATATATGTTAAAAGAGGCGTTTTAACAACCAAATGCGTGCTATTTAGATTAAAAGTGCAGCTAAGATTATCAAAAGCGATTTTATGCAATGTGTTTTTATTTTGGATATTTTATTTTATCAAGATATACCAATAATGACCAAGATGGGTAGTAAATATATCAAGATATAAAATATTTTAAGAAGATACACCAAGAACATTAAAAAATATAAATTTAAAGACAATAAACTTTCTTGTTATGTTTGAGTGAATGTTTTGATTTGTTTTTATGATATTTGAGTTTTTTTTTGTAATTTATAAGGATATATGCAAAAGATAATTCCTATGGCTCAATTTGGATTTTGTGTCATTTTTTGGTTTGAAGTGGGGAAGGCATTTTAAACATTCAAACATGCAAGACACATGAACACGCCTAGTCAAGTGGGTTTATCAATCCTTGTAGGAGCAAAGACACCACAAAAATAGATGGCCAAAAAGTCTCAACTAGGTTGCAAAAGTTCAAATAGGGGTATCCTCTATATACCATACAGGTACGTGAGGCCTAATCAATAGATGAAAGCGAATAATGTCAAATAACCAGGAGGAAAGGGTAACCCACTCTCCACCTTCACTTGTATAAATTTCTTAAAGGCTTATCCCAAATTGATAATATTCCACTTCTAAAACGCGTGTCTTTTGATTCACCCCCTGATCTTCATACTCCTTCAAAACATGGGAGTTGAGTTTTTCCCCTAGGTTGATGAAATACCTAGGTATCCCCCCTTAAAATAAAACAAGATCACTTATTTATGATCCTCAAGATCACCCTAATGCACAAGAGGAGAGCATACATAAGTAGATCTTGAAGATCAAAAGAAAATGGTCTATTTTATATGCCAAATCCAAATGTGAAAGATTGATTTTAAACCCAATTTTAGATGTGAAAAGATATCTCAAATAAGAGTTTCTAAGGAAAATTAGATAAAAAATATGAATAAAGAAATTATGAGAAATTTTAAATTTAAAAGAGAAAGAGTGATTTGAACGAAGATACTCAATTTCCAATGCTAAATTTAAGAAAAATAATTGATCCAATGCTAGAAGTTGCAAACCATATTTTCAACCTTTTTGAAATTCAAAAGATCTAATACCTACACACAAATATCAACATCATAAAATCCTATTAAAAATTAACAAATCAAATTAGGGGGTTATATACAAGTCAGATCTATCAAAGATGTTAGAAATTTAAATATATACAAATCAATAATCAATTAAAATTAATTTATAATTTCTCACTATCCATTGATCAGATGCATAATGGATTAGATCAAATGTGTAACATAGTAGATCAAAAGCACCACATAACATATAACATGTGTGATAGATTGTCTTCAAAGTGCAATAAAATATATTAGATATGTAACATAATAGATTAGAAGTGTGATAGATTTGATTAGATGTATTACATGCTGACTCCAAAAGTGTGATAAAACAAATCAAAAGTGTAACAAGTCACCTCAAAGGTACACAAAAATATATTAGATGCATGACAGGTCTACTTAGAAGGACAAACAATTTCCTTAGAAGAGTAGCACAAACCTTGAAATGCACATATCTATGATTTTATTATAAAAATTTGGTTGATAGTCAAATGCTAAGTGATTATATCAAATGTGCCTAGTGTTGATTCATTTGTGTGGTAATTCAACCAAAAGTATTGTAGCTCAAATCAAGTGTGCCCATAATAGATCAAATATGTTGATAAGAACATGTAACCTTCAAAAACTATTTTTTTAAAAATAGTGTTAAAAATTAGGGACATGGGTCCCACTGAGCGTTCCAAAACATGGATGATAAAAATGCGAATAATGTAAAAAAATAACAATGCAATGAAATTATCAAATTCACACTCAAAAATCACTCAATCAATATTAAGATCTATGTGTGAATCAAATAAAAAAATTATACCATAACAAAGACCTTGATTTGTTCCGTTACTTCTTTGATATTTGTTTAAATTCTTGATATGCTGGGTGCTCTTCAAAATTTCATAACCATGATAACACAATGATAGTATGATAGCCAAGATAATGATATTTTCTCAAAGATAATGGATAGAAATTGATATAGATAGTAGCTCAAGATAGTAGTTCTCTAGGATAATGATACTCTCAAGATAATGTTCTAAATCTAGCTTTGCTTGCTAATGATATGCAATTATGCCCTAGGAGATAATGTGTGAATGAAATGTTTTATTTACATGTTTCACTTGATATTTTATCAATGGTGGAGATTAATTAGAAGAATCTTTTGATAAGAAAAAATGAGATAGGGTAGGAGCTAAAATTAGATTCGATTGATGAGGTGTAATAGTTGAAGGAATTGAATGAATTTACCTAATTCATAAAGTATAGTTCAGGAAATAAATAAAATATTAATTTAATTTATTTTAGAAGGAAAAATTTAATATAAATAAATTATTTTAATTTATTTCATTATAAAAGAAGTGTTAAACTATTTAAATAAAATTTAAAAATTATTTAATTATAGTGGACCAAAATTAATGTTAGAGGGACAATGATAAATTAATTAAATAATTAAAAATTATTTAATTATTGTAGATACAATGAAAAATTGAGATAATTAAATTATTATAGAATAAAAGAGGAAAATATTAGATTAATTAAATAATTAAATAATATTTAAATAATATAGATAGAGGAATTGATGAAAAAATGATATAATGGAAAGATGGAAAATGAATTAGTCATTTTAAGTGTCTATAGAAACAATGACCATAGGTCATTATCTGAGAACTATACTTATACTTTGAGTAAGGATATCTTTGATTTATGATTAAACTTGATATACTTGATTACTTGGATGCATATTTATATATGCCTATAATATAATGAAAACATGAAAATGGGTTTAGCAGAGAATTCATAACCCTTTGTGATCATTGATAGCTCTTATATGAAGAGTCTTAAAGTTGAACTTGATCAATTTAAATAATTATTTATCCTCTAATAAATGTAGGAGGTAAATTCCCTATGTACTTAGTCATTAAGGACATGTTTTTAGATATTTTATTAAAACCATCAATTTTATTAAATGTTGGGAATGCATACTAGTGCACAATAGTAACATTACTACTTAATTGATTTAGTTGGATTCCTACCACATACTTGTAGGTGGTTTTTAGTTGGTATAAACTCTTAAATCAACTAGCCAAGCATGTGATAGGATGGTTAGTTATGATGCAAATATGTTTATATTTCAAACATTATACTATTATGTATGCTTGAATGTGAAATAATAATTCTTGATAACTAGTTTGAGATAGAGGTGTGTGAATATATGACATACATTTCCATTTCAGAATATATATTTGTTTATCAATTACTTTGGCCAAAGTAATGAAAAATCATTGCTTGCATTGTTGGTTCTCTATGTTTACTTATTTGCAAACATCTCCTTGATCTTCATTCATATTCCAATTCATCATTGGAATTTTAAACTTACTAGTCTACACATTTATATCCCTATGAATGAGATTAATGCACATTTATCTCTTCTTGTGCACTTAGTTGTACCATATCCATCAACAAAAATTTATTTCCTTTAAAGGAAAAATCAATACTAGTGCTAAAACTTTCTCCTCTATTGTAAACTCTCTCTCCTCTTCCTCTATGCCACCTACATGACATGTTGCTTCATATTCCTCTTCCTCTAATAGTAATTCTTCTTATATCAAGAATCAAAAACTTGCACCTCCATATCTTATGTCACCATGTTTCTCTCTTCTTTATTATCCTCCTACATTCAAGGAATCATTCTCTTTCTTTTCCTTGCTCAATACTTTCAAATAAAATAATATGAGAAAAGCCATATAATTTATCATCTCCCATTTCTTTCTCCTTTTCTAGATAAATAACTAGTTTCTTCACATTTCCTCCATCAAAAGTATTTGTTCTCCCTCTACTACATTACAATACTTATTATGTACCATTTTTCATCAATTCCTTAAATTATCCCAACAAGAGCATCTGAATTTTCTCTTTATTTTTTTTAATATTTTTTTCTATATCATCCTCCTCTATCCCCTTCCTAAATATGATTCTCATTGAACTTTTAAAGTTTAACCCTCTTATTTTCCTTGATGACATATTGACATAACTACTCAAACACCACACACAATAATAAAGATGCATATGTTGATATAAGACATTCATTCTCACTCATAATCATAATGAATCATATAATCTATACTCCAACCCACAACTAGTTTGCATAAACAACCTAAATATGCCCTCTATGCAACAATGATACTAGAAGATATAAACTCTCATAAATCCATCTATCCAATTTCCACATAGTGAATGGTTTTACCACATGGTACCTTATGCTCAAAAACCCTCTTTGTTGGAGGAAACTTAAACACTTTCCCAAGAACAAGACCTACTTTGATACCAAATAATACAATCAATGGTAAGGGGCCAAATGAATGGAAATATTTTCCTTGTAGAAAAAAGTCACAAACTAAAAATATAAAATTAGAATTATTTCAAAACCTAAAACATGGAGGTAAAAACCTACCCATGAGGGAAGTCAACAAACTTGAAATTCAAGGGTTTTTAGTATTCATTGGGTAACAAATTTGAGTGAATAAAGTCACTATCTATAAGGATATTTATCATAAACAAGTATTTATTTTTCTTATGACATCCCCAAATCATTAGAAATATTTTCCCATGACAAAAAGTAAATTCCATAACAATGTAATCTCAAAACTATCTCTATTAAAAGAATTTTCTTGCTGTAATAATTTGAGTAGAATATTAACTTATATAAAAAACATAAAAATATCAGTCCTACAAATAAAATCACTCTTAACTAGATTCCAACACCTAACCTAGACATGAAAAATCACTCCAAAATGTACTCCAACATAGGTAGTTTGAAGCATTCTTATTATATAATTAAGATCTCAAACTTGAAAACATATCTCACCTAGCCATCATACACTTCACATTGTTTTCTAATATCTAAAGGAGAAAATTCAAACACACTCCCATTCCTTCCTTTTAGCAAATTCCTTCACTAGGCAGGTAGGAGAGAAAAAAAATATGCAATCACAAAATGCCAAATGGCCCCAACATTGAAGAGAGTGGTATCTATTTTTATAATTTAAGGGTAATTAAGATTCAAATGAAATAAATATTAAATTTTAAACCAAATTTTCTCACCCACCTTCTATATTAAGAAAGAATCAAGGAGAAAATGAAAACTTCATAATTTATGTCATTATCATAGTGTAAACTCACAATTTGTACAAATACAAAATAATGACACTCCATAATTCAATGTGTACCCCAAGTAGAGTCAAGATATATTCAAAGAACTCAACCATCCAGAGTGTGATCAATAATGAAGAAGCACAAACACCCATTTAATGATTTTATGATAAATTGTGGCTCATTGACTTCAACTAGGAACCACGAGCTTCTAAAGAAGTGTCAAATGAGATCCCCAACTAAGTAAACTAAATATGAACATTCAAGTGAGAAAATATTTAAATTAAAATAATTGGTTATCTCATTCACATAGAAACACAAGGTTAGACCACAAAAATGTAAATTTATAATAAATATATATATTTTTAGTTGATGTTGATTGCATGATCCCTAAGGTGCTCCTATATCAATTTGGAGAATTCAATCTATGTTGTATCTTAGCTAATAAAAAATCGAATTCTCATCTACATGTACCACATACCTCATATTTTTATGAATGAACATTAAAGTTCAATTAAGAGTATAGGGTACCACTTTCACAATGTATATCCAAGGATTCCCCAAAATAAATCATATACTAATCACTTAGACATCACATGGAACAATGCATCAACTATAAGAGGTCCAAGTGTAAGGAGTAATTTAATTTGATGACAAATAATCCCTTCCATAAACTATCAATTATTTTAAAATTGACCTTAGCTTTCTATATATTTGTAGAATTAACATTAAACCCTTAAATCTAAAAATGATATGCTATGAATATTCAAACTAGATCCATTGTCTATTAAAATTATTTTCATGTTATGTTCCCCAAATTTGACCACAATGTATAATGATAAGTGCTTTTGACTGACCATAGAAATAGGTAACACATAAGCCCTAGATGAAATATTAGAAGCATTCTTATAAATGGAATCGAGAGTGGTATCCATTTACGTAGGATTGAGATTTGATAATATGATGATATTTTTGAAGTCATTCCTCAAAATGTCTCTCTACTCTCAATTTATTTTAGTATATCCCAAAGGGAAAATTTTCATTGGATTGTTCTTAAGTTGATAACTCGATAGTATCCTTTATATAAATTTTCTATGACCTTAGGTAGAGGAGAAAAAAATGGATTAATAATTTGATATAACTTCCTATCCTCTAGCTATTCTCTAGTATGGACTACTAAATGATAAACCTATGAAGTAGATACCACATATAGATTAGGAGGTATATATCTAGGTGAATCACGTAGGGCATGTAATATAATAGGGGGAAATATGAGTCGATGGATGTAACACCATCCCTATTAGGTTGCATGGTATGGAATATAGGTTGGGAAGATTTAAAGTTAAAGATCCCATGCACATCAAGGGAGGAGAGTGAGTATCACAAGAAATAGAATCATGCAAAGGTATGGATGGATTCCTAAGGATTCCTAATGACCATGCTGGAAGAATACATTAATGAAGTACAAGTGGATTTGAAATAAGACAAAAAAACTAAAAAATTAAGCATATATCATAGCCTAGAAAAGTATAAAAATAACACATACGTAGCCCATGATCTAATACCATATACATGTAAATGAAAGATAGAAATCAAATAACACACATGTGTAAACATCATAAATCTCATCCTAGTTAGGGTTGTTGAACATGTATATGCATTTTAAAATCACACTATAAAGAACTCTAGAAAATATATCATATAGGGAGCCAACATAGAAATGAAATTATTTCCCATGACATCATCATGAGAGAAATAAGAATACTCATTATGGAAGAACATCAAACCATCTATTATAAAATTTAAATCTGATGTAAATTAGAAAATAAAAATGATTAAGATCTAAATATTAAATTCATAAATCAAACCCTAAGGAAAAAAAACCTTGGGGGGCGTGAGATCATTTAGGATCCCCAAAATATGTAAGGAAATAAATCACACCTTAATAAGTACTTCTAGGATAAATTAATTAATCTAGATATTAATTTCAAAAATTACTCTATAATTAATTAAGTTTGATAAGTTAATTAAGCTACATTAATTTAAGAAAATACTCTATAAATAAATAATTTCACTTATCTCTAGGTTTGATGTTGAGGTATTATATAATGGATGGTGTTATATGATTCATCCATGTGTTAGTGTTAATTTTTTTTCTCAAATTCATTGTGCATTGTTCTTGTTTGTTTTTGCATTGAAATATAAATGATCTCTACACCTAAGGATTTCAATTTCATACATGGATTTGATTTGTCAAAATACAGACTTTACACTCATGTTCGCTTTCATATCTAGACTTGGAATAAAGACTAGTAGTGTTGGTGAACATCTTTGTGATTTTGTTAAACAAAGATCTTATTGTGTTTAAACCCTCAATTTGATTTAATAGTTTGAAATAATGATTAAAAACATGTCAAACAATTATGCAATATGCTAAGACTATTCTGTAAAGATGATGAAATGCATAAAAAAACTTGTGCGCTAGGTATTCCTCTTGATGTCCTAGATTCATCAAAAATGAAATAGGGTGGGCTTGTCCTTTTATAGAACATCTTAGTGCTCAAATTTAATTTTTTCATGATCACATCTAAAAGAAAGCACTAGCCAAGAAGGGGTTGGCTTGGGCAAAGATTAATTTGAATTTTAAATGTTAGTGGTCATTTTCATGCTATAGATTTGAACAGATTCACTTTTGTACTGATAGATTTAATTTAAATAAGGAAATAAGTAAAACATAGAACAAGATCATGTGGGAAGTCAACTTTAATCAAGACTAAGATAATTTGTAAACTTTTACATAAAAATATTATATTTATATACTAATTATTGCATATTAAACAAACAAATCAATATAAATCCAAAACAAAAGATGAAAATGCTGAATGCATACTTGTCACCATTACAAAAATAAATAAATAAAATAATAATTCCTTTCTAAAGTCGGAACAGTTCATTGTTAAACTCACATCGAATTCTTAAGCTACCAGGGTAACGTATAGGTTAAATATAATTATATGCCATAGGACTTTAAAGACACACAAGATATTGTAGTGCTTACATGTTTTTTCTTGCCATCCTTTTTTTAATAGAATACATACATGCAAGAGTTGCCCGAAGACCGTCCAATCTGGACTTGTCAATTCAAGGATACAATAAATTATTTTTTATGAACAGTCAATATATTTAATAAAATAATACAATTCATAAAGTTATATTTTGCTTCTGTGGCTGTAAAGTACAACAGTCCATATGAAGATTGAACAAAAACTATTCTATATTTTTTGACAATGTAAACCCAACCAAACATTCTATTTATCATGATAGCAACATAAACCTTGGAAAACCCAAGTAACATATATTCCCGTTTATCATAATAGCAACATAAACCCTAAAAGGCCCAAATAACATATATCATCAAAAACCCTAGGAACATGATCATCAGAATCCCAAAAGAATTGTTGCAGAGATGGAAAATTTCAGTGAGATTACTCAAAAGCTAAGAAGCCAAAGAATCACTGTAAACTCTGATTTACTGATGAATCATCTCTGAATCAATAGTTGGCTCCTTTGGCAGAGGCACCCCATGCAATTACTCTAGTATCCTAAGGGGCCCAATAAAAGATTATGCACTTAGAAAGCAAAACAAATCATAGGCCTCATTGATAGATCATCTAGCATATATGATATGCAGAAAATTGCACAAGGAGGCCATATAGATATACTTAAGGAACATAATACATTTAAAAGAAGAGGACGGAGGAGTCTCTGCAGTTTGGACACTTGGGATCTTGGCTGGGTACCATTGCAAATTTATAACATCTTGGACAACCAATAAGCTTCAAGACATCAGAAACTTCTGTGCTCTTATTGTCCTTGACATTCTGCCTGGCAGCAGAAACTTCTGTAATCTTTTTGTCCTTGAAGTTCTTCATGGCAGCAGAAGCTTCTGTAATCTTCTTGTCCTTGACATTCTTCATGGCAGTAGAAGCTTCCGTAATCTTGTTGTCCTTCACATTCATCATGGCAGCAGAAACTTCTGTGATCTTGTTGTCCTTCACATTCATCATGGCAGCAGAAGCTTCTTTAATCTTGTTGTCCTCCACATTCATCATGGCAGAAGAAGCTTCTGGAATCTTATTGTCCTTGACATTCATCAATATGGCAGAAGAAGCTTCTGTAATCTTATTGTCCTTGACATTCTTCTGAATAGGAGATCTTGATGTGGACAAACTCAGTTCAAGATCTAATGACAACTCTTCTTCATCATTGAAGTTGATAGATCTTGCAATCTTGTAAGGAGGAGAGGCCATGCAATTGTCAGAGCAGCTTCTCTTAGTTCCAGCTTGTAAAGACAATGGTGATTTTATTCTGCTGCATCCAAACAAATCAAGAGTTCTGAGACTGTTGTGATCATTGATCTGCTCTCCATTTTTCTCATCTGTATGATCAAATCCATTGTCCTCCTTGTTCATTTTCACATCATCCATTGTGAATCAATGCATTACCAGAGATGCAACACTGATAATAGCACTATGTATTGATATCTAAATGAGTCTGGTCGGCTGTAACAAAGAACGGCTTGGAAAGTGCATTGGAAATGATTATCGTAGCAGTGGAGAGAATACAAGCTAATAAAAACACTCTCTTTTTCCCAAGAATATTAAATTTTGGTAGCTTTATTATTTCTAATGTTCTTAGCATTAAATGAGAAAACTGAAAAAATATTAAATACAATATAGGGACGTAGCATTTCTATCACCTTTAAATAGCAAAACAAATCATGGGCCTCATTGATAGATCATCTAGTATATATGATATGCATAAAAATTGCACAAGGAGGCCATATAGATATACTTACGGAACATTATTTAAAAGAAGAGAACAGAGGAGTCTCTGCACATTGGACACTTGGGATCTTGGCTAGGTACCATTATAAATTTATAACAGCTTGGACAACCAATAAGCTTCAAGACATCAGAAACTTCAGTGCTCTTATTGTCCTTGACATTCTGCATGGCAGCAGAAACTTCTATAATCTTTTTGTCCTTGACATTCTTCATGGCAGCAGAAGCTTCTGTAATCTTGTCCTTCACATTCATGATGGCAGAAAAAGCTTTTGGAATCTTAATGTCCTTGACATTCATCAATATGGCAGAAGAAGCTTCTGTAATCTTATTGTCCTTGACATTCTTGTGAATAAGAGATCTGTATGCGGGCAAACTCAGTTCAAGATCTAATGACAACTCTTCTTCATCATTGAAGTTGATAGATCTTGCAATCTTGTATGGAGGAGAGGCCATGCAATTATCAGAGCAGCTTCTCTTAGTTCCAGCTTGTAAAGACAATGGTGATTTTATTCTGCTGCATCCAAACAAATCAAGAGTTCTGAGACTGTTGTGATCATTGATCTGCTCTCCATTTTTCTCATCTGTATGATCAAATCCATTGTCCTCCTTGTTCATTTTCACATCATCCATTGTGAATCAATGCATTACCAGAGATGCAACACTGATAATAGCACTATGTATTGATATCTAAATGAGTCTGGTCGGCTGTAACAAAATTGAAAGATCCACAAAGAACGGCATGGAAAGTGCATTGGAAATTATTATCATAGCAGTGGAGAGAATACAAGGTAATAAAAATACTCTCTTTTTCCCAAGAATATTAAATTTTGATAGCTTTATTATTTCCAATGTTCTTAGTAGTAAATGAGAAAACTGAAAAAATATTAAATATTAAATATAGGGACGTAGCATTTCTATCACCTTTGAAGATATGGATTGACTTAACTTGTCGTTGATAGATGTGCATTGCATTGGAGAGATAATTGTCACTATCGCCTTCATGCAAAACTTGAGAATATTACAAATTAAAGCTGTAGCGTTGCATAGTTCCAAAGAGAAATAAATTAGGTATATAATAATTAAATCTTGTTAGATATAGTGGATACTAAATTGGGTATTATTAAATTGGGTAGTTGTTTATTATGGAAAATGAAAACAGTTGGTGAAGAGGAATTGGAAATTTTGTTCTTATCTAAGTGCAGAAGAAAACAAAATTTTTTTTATTTAGTTTTTTTTTATAAATAATACTTAATATTAAAATTGTTAAATATAATGATATAAATATTTTAAATATATTTATCTCCAAAAAATATTAATCTGAAGATATTTATCTAAGCCTGTATCTTAAATTTAATATGGACACTTTAAATTTATTTAATAAATATAATAATCTACTTCAATTATGAAGGATATGTATTTAGGATAATGTGTTTATAATTGAAACCTACATAGTAATCTACATAAATGATATCTAGTTTATTTTTAATAAATATAATTGAAATCTTCATTATAATGCATATAAATAAATTAAAATGTGATTTGAAGGAGATATTTTTGGTACTGTAACAAATTGAATTGTTTTATCAAGATCATAGTCTACATATGAGAATAAGATATCATCCAACATTTGAAATCTATATAGTGGTTAAAATAGAAAAAATTAAATGTGTTAAGTAATTTCTAGTTATAAAACTTAAAATCATATGAAATATAGGCATCGAACAAATTCATTATCAACAATTCACTGCAAGTAAAATTCATTGGTGAATTGTTGGCGTAAAATTGGAGGTGAATTTTGCGTTGCTGAATTTTCCATGGTGGTGAATTGCTGGCGGTGAATTTTCCTTTGGTGAATTATAGGTGTTGAATTTTTGCCTAAATATACACTATATTTTATTTTAATATATATATATATTTTGGCATATAATTTATACTTAAAATTTTATTTATTTGGAGATGATCCTCTTATTTTGCTCTTATTATTTTCTTTGCATGTTTCTTTTGATTCAAAATTTGTAAAGATTAATTTATAAATATATATTTTATTTTATTTGTAACAACATTTTTTTTCATCTTTATATTTAAAAAATAAATATTCTCTAAATTTTTTTTGGGAACATGCTCCCACCATGAAGAATTTGAAAAGCTCCAGGCTCAAGTAGATGTATTGGAAAAGTTGATTAAGGAGAAAGTGGCAATACCAGAAGAGAGCTATGGGAAGAAGAATGTTTTGTTGAAAGAGGACAAAAAAAGAAAAGAAAAGTAAAGGAAGGATGGAGAAAGAAAGAAGAGAAAATAGTCATTGCAGATCATAAATTTAATGATAATTTTAAAGATTTTGTTTCATCTAAAAATTTTTTGTTTGCAGGATTTGGAAAAGATGAGGAAAATGGTGAAAAGAAGAAGGATACAACAGAGGAAAAGAGGTATCATTTAATTATGTTAGTGATTATTTACATGCAAAAGAAGTGGATGAAGCTATGGATGAAGTTATAGTAATTTCAAAAGTGGATTTGGATAGTCCTAGATTTGACAAAGGGAATAATGAAGAAGAAGATAGTCTCCTGTTGAAAGAGGAGATAAGAAAAATAGAAAAAATATTTCGAGGAGAAATTATAGAAGAAGATGATGAAATTAAAGAGGTTGCAGCTAATACATGCCTCTTTGAAGGAGGAAAACTTGCAACAATAAGAAAGGAGAAGGAAATAGAGGTAATTGTTGATTTATCAAAAAATTTCAATGTTTCTAACGAAGCTGATTTTTGTGAGGAAAGAGAGATGGTAAGGTGCAGCAATAACATGTTACATGCTGAAATACAACAAGGTAAGATGAATTTTGTTGACATAGAAGAAGAAGAGGGTGATGGAGAAATAGTTGAGAAAGATGTGCAGATAGAATTCATTGATTTCCATGAATTTGTTCATTGATGATGAACAAATTGTTGCAGCAGCAAAAAAAAGGGAGGTAACACATAATTTCTTCCTACTGTGGGTGTCTGGAGCATCCATGGGCTCGTGCAATCTTGCATCAACCAAAGAAAAAAAATATTTTAATTTTGTTTGGTTTTCAATAAATGGTTGCCACAAATATTTTCTATTAACATAATAATGTAATTTTAAATTAAATTACGTTAACAATTCATGTTGAATGATCATGCCTGAAAAAGCAGGTGTTGGGAAATGGAAGTGCAAAAAATTCAAATTTGGATTTTTGCAAGTGAAAGGTGATTTTTAAGATTGAGTGAGTTTAATTTTGGAAACTGTGGGTAAAGTGTACATGTGAGACTGGTTGCTTGCACAAGTGAGAAGTTTGATTTTTGATTTCTTTGAATTTCAATTTAGAAATTCTCTCCTTGGATTTTTGGGAAAGATGATTTTTGAGTTTGAAATGGAAATGAAATTGAATTTCATTTCTTTCTAGAAAATTTGGAAAGTTGGTAATAAAAGATAATTCATTTAAATTTTGGAGTTAATTTTCAAAGGCAGGAAACTCACAACTAAGGCGGATTTTTCTCTAAGGAGAAATTGCAGCAAAGTGTGAAGGCTTCAAGAATTTTATTGCAGCCATTATTGAGGAGTGCCAGAGTATGCATGTGGGTTGGTTGTAGTGCTTGAGAAGCACATAAATTCTATGTAATGTTGCAGATTTTTGTAAGGAATTCTATGATGTTGTAAAGGGCATATGTGGCACCCATAGTCTCAATGAGACTTTATTATTTTGTAATTGCAGATTTTCCATTTTAATGCAAGTTGCATGTTGTAGTTTCTTTCATACTTGTGTTGAAATTCATAGTGAATTGAGAATTTGTGTTTGTGTTGAAATTAAATCAGTAGAGAGGGTTTTGTGTCACCCCCTTCTTGCTTCAAAAAGTAATTGATAGATTAGTGGTTTAACTCTAGTTACTTATTCAAGGTTTATAAAGGTTATAATTGGATGGATATTTATTTATATTTATCATATTTGACTAGTTATATTGAATCTTTAAGAGTATCTACTCATCCTATTAATTTTTTCCTTGGGATTTTGTAAGCCAAATCTTGGTGTTACAAGACTATTTTCACGTGCATTTTCTTTGTTTCCATGCTTTATAATAATTTGAAATTATGATTGCATTAATTATGACTATCTCAAGAGGATTTGAAGGACTTCCTTTAACTTTTGACATTGTTTTGTATTGAAAAAAAGGTGAAGCTAAGATACCATACTAACTTATGTATGTGCATTCAAATATAAAAACAAGATTACCAAATATGATTATATGTATGTGATTGCACATTCATCATAATAGAAAAATAAACAAACAAATATGACACCAAATTTACATGGAGAAACCCTTTCAAGAAAAACTCCATACAAGAAAAGAGGGCAAGTATATTATTTATCTTCACAAGAGAGATACACCAAAATAAACTTCCTTGTTGATCTCCTTTGAGTCAAATTATTCCATACACCTACAAATAACCCAATAAGATGCCACCATCTCGAGGCTCCAATTTATAGAACTTTTGGGAGGTAAAACCATAGTGGTAAATTGAAACAAGAGGTGCCAAAATCACTTGCAGAAACCCACACCCCTTCCTTGGAAAACCAAGATTCATGATAATAAATTAATTAATGTGTATAAAGCTTCAACAAGGGCACCTAACCCATATCCCCTTCAACTTTTGGCATTCAAGATCTACTTCGGTGATAATTCAACTTCCAGATGGAGAACTAATGGACACTTGTTTCAGACCTCCAAATTTGACACCCCACTCAAGACCCTTCACATTCCCAATGTAAATTCCTAGGAGGGATATTTTTTTCCTCTAGTTAAATGTAACCTCCACCAACATTAAATTTCCTCTCAAAAATATAATTGCAATATTTCCATATTAAATACATTTATCTCATGTCCCCTTGGACACTTTCCAAGAAACATGGAGACATTTAAAAATGACATAGGTTTTCAAGGTAAATGCCACCAAAGCTAACATTATCCCACTTGAAATTATACATTTCAATTAGATCTAAGACATACCAATAATAAATCAAGTATAGTGATCACGGCCCATGGCCTTATTGCACCAAGATAACTTATCAGTGGTCACTAGCATTGTGATAGAATCTAAAACATTATCCAAAGTGTCAAAATTATCAATCAAGACCTTACTATTCTCAACCATTTCTCAGAAAAGGTGATATTTATCATTAGAATTGTTAGTATGATCGTATTATACATAGGATTTTTGTCCAAACAAGTAACATTCTTACTATCACATCCAATTCTCATTGTCTTGAAATCAAAACCAATGCCATTACAAAGTATTTGTAACCATACTACCTCCTTGGAGGCATGTGTAGCAGCCATATACTTTGCTTGAGTGGTTGATAAAGCAAATACAGGGTTCCTCTTACTCATCCAACTCATTAAACCTCCAAATAAAGTAAATACATAGCCACTAGTGGACGTTCAACTATCCAAGTCACCTACCCAATCTGCATAAAAAAAACCCTATATGTCTAATGACTTGGCCACAACATGAGTACTATGATAAACCAAACAATAATTTAAAGTACCATGCAAATATCTAAACACCCTCTTGACAAAATTCCAATTCTCTTTACATGAACCTTCTTAGAACTCCCACAACTTGGGCTATATCTAGTTTAGTGCAAATCATTGCATACATTAAACCACCAAAAAAACTAGAATAAGAAACGTTAGACATATATTTGAAATAATCATTAGAAATAGGACACTTATCTAAGCTCAACTTAGTACCAACTAGAAATAGAATATTAGTTGGCTTACAGTCATCCATATTAAACCTTCACAAAATTGTATACACATACTTAGTACTTCAACTTAATCAAAGCTTTTTGTGAGCCTATTCTTTGCTAATTTCCATCCACAGAATATATTTTCGGCCCCCAAGTACTTTATATCAAATGTGCTAGAAAGTTATGTCTTGAGCTCCCTAATCATCAACTTACTGTTACCCATGAACAAAATATCATGAACATACAAGATAAGGATTATAATTTGATCATCAATAACCTTAATATAAATACAATGATCCTCCTCACCCCTAAGAAAACCAAAATTTAAATACAAAAGCATCAAATTTTTGGCACCACATCCTAGGAGACTAATTCAAACCATACAAATTTATCTTCAACCTACAAACTAATTATTGTTTTTCTTTTACAAAAAAATTGTTAGGTTGTCACTGAAATGAAGAGAAATAGGGGATGTTAAATATGGAATGGGGGAAAATGTTGTTGGGGTGTGTTAATGGACCTATTTTTCCTTATTTCATTAGGAAATGAGATCTACACAAAGAATTGATTTGCAACCCTTAGGCGAGTCAAATCAATGAGGGAATCTAGTGATTTCCTTATGATCTTGAGAATGGGGGTATCAACATAAACAACACTTTTGGGATTAAAAAAAATTGTAAATAAAATCAATTATTCCATTCAAACTTGAAACATACATTTAAAGTATATTACAGACAGAAACAATTTTTTTTTAGAAAATTAGGAAATGGCAGAGTGATGTGTATCTGTCACCAAATTGAAGTTTCAAGAGGCTACCTAGGACTCACTTTCCCATACATGAATGGGTCTTTGTGAAAAGGTTTGAATCAAATTTCATGATCCTTTGGTGTTAGTCTATAGCTTATTTTTGGTTTGGGTTTTGATGTTAGATAGTTAGAAATAAAGTCTGTAGGTGAGATTCCACGAATTGAAAACTTTGAAAACTATTTGTAACTTTGAAAATGTTTTGCAACTTTGACAACTTTTCCAATTTTTCTCTTCAAGAGATCTTCAATCCTTCTTCAACCTAAGATCTGCAACTCAAACACAATAGGGAAAAATTGTTTGTTTTTTGTTAATGGGGGTTTACCTTGGTTAAACCCCATTTAGGTAATTAAACCTTGAATTGAAATAATCAAACATGAAAGGAAAGATGAATGAACAATACAATGCTTTTGATAAGGAAAAGTAGGTTTTTAAGGGACACCAAAACCTTTTACATCAAGAGAAGGCTATCAAAGATTAAGCAACAAGCATCAACAACCCAAAAAAAAAAAAGGCCATTAAGGTAAGCCTAGAAAAACCAAAAACTAAACCAACAACAAAACATCAGCACAAAATATTACCAAACAAAACTAAAGCAAATTATCTAAAACCTTGGCTACCTCAATATTACTAGAGATAACATTATCATGTTGCTCCACCACATCTTCAATCTCCTGGAAAGAGATAGTAACCCTCTTATAGGTATTACTCTTGGTTCGTAGACACGAGCCCTAATACAAACAATTATCCATCTAATTCTTGCTATTAACATCAACAATCACCTCCTCATTCTCCTTGAGATCGAACTATTTACCAATCCACCTAAGAGCCTTTTCATTCAACACAGTCAATCCCTAAGAACTAGAATTAAGACACTGGTTGCTAATTTGCACCATCGACTATAAATCACTACAATATTATTAACTTTGTCCTCCAAAGAAACAAGTTGCTCCTCATGAACTTTATGGACATTATCCTCCAAGGACACTAGCCTCTTCTCATTGTCCCTACCCATTTTCTTAGCATCCACCACCACTCAAGTATAAAATTCATAGTTTTAAACTTGCTTTTCATTGTCCATTAAATTTTGTTATAGTTAACTAGTGCCACACAGACACTCCGCCACTCATTCAACTTAGCATTAAGTTCCTTGACCTGCAAAAAAACCATTTGAACAATGAAAGGATACTTTTAGTCCCATCCTCTACCATTCTACAAAAATCCTCTAGATCAATTTCATTCGAATTCAAAGGCTCGGCAGATAGATTAGCAACATTCTCAAGTTGACACTTTGGATTCACACCTTCACCCTTCAAAGGATCCTCAGTAAGAGAATCCTCCAAATCAACAACTTCAACCTCCACCCACTACTTACTAGAGTTCTCTGCCGAGTTTTCCAACAACTCCAAAAGCCCTTTCTTGTCCTCAACTTGCTTGAAACCCTTACAGTCAGGGGTCACCAACCTAGTTTTCATAAGGGAAACATCCCAAAAAATCTTAAAGCTATCTCCCTCAAGACCTTTTTCTTCCATACGATGCCCTTTCTTAGCCCTAATGCTACCCTATTTCTCCTTATCATTAAAAATAGGGGACACTCCTAAATATTTTATTTCTTCTTCAACTAGGTTATAAGCTTACTTCTCATCCATTTTACCACCTTTCTTCCCCTTAGACCCCTTCTTTGTACTAGACGACACAACATCCTTCATTTTAGTGTCAATCTCATAACCTTTTGACCAAGATTTAGAAACCTTTGGATCATGGTCCTTCGTACTCTTACCATATTTATCCAATGAGTCCAACTCTTTGGAGCCATCCTCCTCATAATCTCCATCCCATTCCTCTTCCAATTCACTCATGTCATAACTAGGTGCAAGCCTCTTATCTTTCCGACCACTAGAAATCTTAGGAATTTTAGGAATAAACTTCAACTTGATATGGTCAATGATAAGTTTTATGAGACCCTCATGGAGAATAGATTTATTAAGATATTTTCAATGATCTTCTATGCTAGTTTTGATGGAATGGTTAGGGAAATAAAACCAAATTTTTATGTTTAAAATGATTTAACAACATAAAATGGTATCCATAGATAACAAAATACCTACCATCAAGCGTGAAATATTTCATGATAGCCAACACCCCATCTCTCCAAAGTGGCTTAGTGGAAGAATGGTCATACCCTTTGCTTCACACACACCTAAGCTTATCTTGTTCCTTGCCCTTGAAGAAATTGGCCAGAGTGCACTTTGAAGCTCCATAGTCTTTGCAAACTTTCTTACCCTTCATAGGTAAACCAATAATTTTAGTAATTAAAACCTCAATAACATTCATCTCCACCCCCTGGTAGCATAAAATTTGATTATTCCACACTTTCACAATTCACCTCAGTAACCTTAGAATCAAACTCACATAGTTTAAGAAAATAAGGGAAAATTTCCCCTTTCTCAAGATTCTCCCACACAACCACGTTCCCACTAAAATATTCACAGGAGAGAGGCTCCTGTCTGTAATGATTTCCACCCATTGCAACCAGAGACACCCTCAACACAACCTTCTCCTTGTTTTGATGAGCAGAAAAAACTAAGAGGGCCATCCAGAAACAACACCAAAATGCCCCTAGAATCCATGTAAACCTGACAATGTGAGTATACCTAGCTATAATCACCACTTCCATGAGCTCGTTTTCATAAGATATGTAATTATTACTCAGATGGGCTTTGAAATCTACACTACTAAACCAAATCAAGAGGAGATAAAGCCAACACAATAAACACTTATCTCCCAAGGTTTCTGCCACCATGAAAGGATAATTGATCATGATAAATGATGCTTTGGAAATTAGCAGGGATGGTGTCATCGGAATACCAAAATTTATGAGACAAGACACCCACATTCACAAAACCATCAAAAAGAATATTTTCCTCACAAAAGACATGTGTGATCTTATAATTATCAAATGAGCCAATAATAGATGGTGACTCCTCTACAATATTCAATATATACCATGATGGGGGATTCACCTCAAAAAGACAAGTGATAATATTAAGGGAGTCCCATTCAAACCACAACTTAGTCACCCTTGCCTCTGTAGCAAGGAGGCCATGATAGGTTGCTAGTGTAATGACTAATATAATGTTGCAACTCACCAAACCCTTGCACATAAACCTTTGGAGGATTGAAATGTTGATCTTGATCTTACATGAAATGGCTTCAATGGATGTGGATCTTGATATTTAAATTTTGATTTGAATCTTGGCTTGGATCTTTGAAACCTACATCACAATGTTAGTTCCAAAAATATATGCATGATTGCAAAAGACTTTGACATGGTACTTGAGATCTTGAGTGCTACAATAAATCACTGATAAATCTACTCTTGAATTCCCTTTATCATAATCAAGTTGCTATATTTTTGCTCACTTGAATTGCTAGGATTGCTTAGGATTTGAATTGATGAAATAACCTTGTATTTATAGGTATCTATCCTTAATTTCCTGAAAATTAAACATCACAAGGAAACATTGAAATTTGAATTTGGGGACATTAAAATACCACCAAAAACACATTTTAAATTTAGGTTCAAAGGCCTAGGGAGGACCCATTTTCCGATGGGTGAATGGGTCCCAGGTCCCTATTCTTGGAACACACATTTCTCAAGTTAAAGTATTATGTGTCAAAATTGATTGGTTTTGGGTTTCCCCTTCAAAAAATGTAATTTATTAGGATTGTCGATGTAAAATAGGGATTATTAAGGCACTATTAAGTCCAATTTAATTAAGGGGACACAAACAAAGTGTGAAAATGTAAAGGAGTACATTTTCCTATGCTACAATAAAATATCTACTTGGAACCAATGGGATTCCTTCCTTTGGGAAAACTAACAAGATCCTAGGTGTCACAACTATCCAAAGTTATCATCTCCTCCTACGTGAACTACAACCAAGACTCAGTTTCCTTTGAAGGGAGAGTCTCCTTGAAAGTTCTAGGTGCATTTTCATTACTAAAAAAAGGAAATACACAATAGTAATATGATTGGCTATACTTGTCAACTGAATTTCGTTGCCTTGTGGACCTTTCTCCTTTGGTTTTTCTTCTCCCAGGTAAGCTCTAAATTCCCTAAAAATATCAAATTTTTAGACAAGATTATTTTATGGGTTAGATGATTTCAAAGCTTATAACCTTTTACATTCTCACCATAACCTAGAATGATGTATTTTTGTGCTTTTGGATCCAATTTAGATCACTTCTTTTGAGACACATGAAAAAAGGCTTGCAACGAAAAACGTCCTTAAGTGTGAAACAATTTAAGGCTTTCAAACTATCCATGTAATTCATAAGTTTTATCAACATGAGCTAAAAAATGATATCTATTAACTAAATAACAAGCAATACCAACTACTTTTTCCCAAAAATATTTATCAATTTTTGCAAGTTGCTTAACATACTCCTATCTCTTTATGTATTATGGTTTAGTTTATTCTTTCTACCACCACATTTTGTTGAGGGGTATAAGGAGTTATCTTTTATCGAACTATATTTGAATGCTTACAAAATTCATGAAATTATTTGTGAATGAAATATTTTTGGGATGAGGAGGCTCTCTTACACTTCTACGGTGTTGGACCTAAAAGGAAAGGTACCAAAAACCTTAATAAATTTCTAGAAAACTATTGCATTCCATATGTGCTCATATTCAGTTCACATTTTAGGTAGTCATGAGGCTATCTGGGTAGGGTTGGAACCTCAAGGGTCTCCCAAGTTGGACATGCTTGTGTATAGAAGCTTTCCATAACTCACTAATTAGGTTGGAATGAGGAATTACTGTCGCATCAATGACACATTCCTTATGGAGATTGTAAGAAGACTTGATGGAAATGCTGAGATGCTTCAAGTTTCACCTGAGGTGGCTGCCATGGTAATGAGATTTGGAAGTTTTTACATTTAGTTCAATAGTTTCACTTATCTTAGAATTGGAGGTTTTGAGAAGGCTCTATTTAGGTTGCCTCATTATCTAAGTTATTTTCTTATTTTTCTTGAAGTTTACCCAAAAATGGCCTTTGTGAATGTTAAATATTTAAACATGGGAATGAAGGGTTATGTTTTCCCATTGTCCATTCCTTCATTTTCCTATAAAAGTAATAATATTACTAAGGGTATAGAGAAAGCCCTGAATGAGTTTAATTTTGAGTATTTGCCGACGAGAACTAATTTTGATAGCAAGGGATATGTTAATCATAATTTGTATGTAGCTAGTAGTTATGAACATTACCTAGATATTGAGGATTTTTGGGAAGACTATACAAATGAAGGTGAGGTGCAAAGGAGAATTTTTATGAGGTTGACCTTAAAGTAGATACAAAATTTTGGTAACTTCTTTAATATTCCAAAAGATGTGGAGGAAGATTAAGTTATTATTGATCTCAAATATCAAGCCCTTATTGCTAAGCTCTTGTATAGAATAAACTGGTCAGAGGATGAAGTCTCAGATTTAATTGTTCATTAAATTGGTCCTATTTTGAGAAGAACTTTAGAATGGTTAAATGAAAAATGGTAGAAAAATGTAGGTTCTCCTCAGGAGTAAAGAGCTTCACAAAGAAATGAACAAGGGAATGTATAGGCCTTGATATAAATATATTGTCTAGAAAACAATGACTAGACCGTCTGGCACTGGCTCACAATCAGGAGGAGATGACAAAAATCCAAGAGACATAGGGGCTAAGTTAAATTCAATTTGTGAACATGATAATATTGCCTCCTTGGTACCTAAGAAAAGAGCTAGTTAGGAAAAAATGATGCAGGCCTACAGACTCCAAGGGTATTATCCAGCATATAATTGAAGATAATCCTTTTCCCACATTCTTTGAAGTTCCTCCTTCTCTAGTATGAGATAGTTTTGTTTGTATTCAGTTAGTTGAGAAAATGGAGAGTGTAAATGTTGAAAGCAGAGACATCGAGCTTGTGGCTTCTTCTCCAACATTGTTAAAGAAAGCAGTAGAGAAGAAAAGGAAAAATGTTCCTACAATGAAAGTTGAGGTTGATATAGTCGCTATGCTGCTACAAGGTCACCAGAAGCCCAAAATGGCCAAAAGGATGTCACATATGGTCACTGATTCTGCTTTTGGGCATCAATTGCTAGAAACTGTTGATCCTATAAAGGACTTAAATGAAAATGAGATAATAGAGGCCTATTACAATGTTACTCATGTTGATATGGGTCCATCTACTTTAGAAGATGATGTCTATCATGCTGATTGCTCTGTTAATGCATTAATTAAAAGAGAAAAGGAACAAAAAAAGGAGAACCTTCAATTGTAGTCTCATAGTATTTCTTTAAGAAACTTTATTTCATCAATTGTGACTCTGACCCATAGGTAGGCCTCAAGCTCAAATGTTCAAGGTATTGATTCTGACACTGTGCAAAAGGTCAAGAAAAATTTAGGCTATGCTAGGTTTTCCAACGAGTGGACAAAAAGGATTTACCAAGATGGCCTTTTCTACATTCATAAATTTATTCAATTTTATATTAATTTGTTTGATAAAAGAAAGGAACTGGTAGCTGAATTCCAGCAGATTAGAAGATAACATGGTAGCACATATGTGCTTTCTAAGGAAATTGCATAACTACTCTCCATGGAGCACACTTTGTTGATTAGGGAAAAATTGGTAGATGATCCCAAAGAAATTGATCCTAATTGGTTTGATTCCTTGGATTGGAAATTCTCAATATATTCAAGAATTATATCAAGGAAATCAATAAATTGTTAGAAAAATATTTTGACATAGTAGTGAAGATCAAGGAGAATTTCAATTCCCTTGAAGTGGAACTTGAGTTTGGTTAAAAGATATTGGATGTTGTAGACATATGAAATCAATATAAAGAGGTATATAATAATGAGTTAGGTGATCTAGAGATAGCCACTTCATACTCATTCAGAAAATTGAGTAATTTACAAGCCTATATGAGCGCATTCAGGGCCGAAAGTGATAAAATCTATAAAATAATTGCTGAGTCATACTGTACCCTTTCAAGATGGAGAACAAGGCTGAAAATCACCATGACTATAGGAATAAAAGACATTACTGGAATTGTCACCAAGTACTAGGAATACATGCAAAGAGTAAAGGCATAAGAGGCGTTACTGGAGCTCAGCAGGAGGTGGAGATAGTTGGAAGCGAAAGAGTCAGAGCTGGGACCACTGATTTGTTTTAGTTGTTATGTTATTTTCTTTAATTTGGCTCTCTTGATACTTCTATGTAGGCCTTGAAATAGGGGTGGTCGAATCCCCTTCCTTCCTCTACAAAGTGGCCTGCTCAGTTTGCTTCCTCCTAGAATAGATCACCCCTATTTCAAGATGGTTCCTATGATTCCAAGAGATGGGATGGAACAAAAGGCTCTCGCTTGGCCATCAAACGGTCCATAATAACCATTTTTGGTGGAGAGGAGTCTCCTAGACAAGAGTAGGAGGGAGAGACTGAGAGGAGGTTGGAGTAAGAGCGGGGGGAGTTGGCTCTAATGCCTTGGCAGTAGGCCTCTTCCCATTCATTGCTTGAGGATTAGGAGTAGTAGGAGGCCACAAAGGTTGAGACATAAATAATTCTCCATGTGGACCCTTCCTTCTACCGTTCATGTAGGCCAAGGTCTAAGGGTCAAAGTAGGAAGGTCAGATATTTGAATCTAATTGGATTTACACCAAGTAGGTACCATTAGATTTCTTATGCAGAATCCAGGAGTAGCTATCCAAAACTCTTCTTCAACAAGGGGGTGAAAAGTAGCGCCTTGAGGAAGGGAAAGGCCTCTCCTTTCCCTTTGGAGAGGACGAGGCAGCTTGTTGCTGCACTACTAGAGGGGTTACTTTTGGTTGTCCTTTGCCCCCGATTTTATACTTTACGTAATTTTGGTAAAGTAGGTCTATTCTAGGAGGAAACATACTGACTAGGGTGGGCCAGAAATGATCCAATGAATAACCCCCATGGGATACCAATGATTGGTATCCAGTGTCATGCACAATGTGCATGAAACCTTTGTGGGAGAACTTTAAACATTTGTGAATAGCGAAAGTGATTCCATTCATGGAAGCTAGACATGGATGCCTAACATCACCCTAAAGAGATCAGATTCTAGAATAACATCAAAAGTTGTATCCATAGCCTTAGGTCCAAGTAGGCTGAAAAGAGTTATAGATCCATATGGCTTAAGAGAGAGACCGTCATGCATATGTATGGTAGGGGGTGAAGCCACAATAGTGGTTTACAATTCAATTAAGGAAGGAAAAATCACAAAAAATGATTCCAACGTAAAAGAAATGATTTTGGGGGTTCGTACGAAGCTGCTGGTTTGACTAAAAGCATTAGGGGTTCGCTCAAACTAGTGTTCGAGCGAACCCCTTTAAATTTTGGCTGCTAAAAAAAAAAATGCAATGCAAAGAGGGTTCGAGAGAACCCCCTTGAAGAGGTTCACTCGAACCATGGTTTGGCCGAACCTTGGTTTGAGCAAACCTCTAGGGGTTCGCTCAAACCCCTAGGGGTTCATTCGAACCCCTTGCCCCTCATCCCCCTCCTGAGACACAAAAAAAGTATATTTTTTTATACTTTGGAGCTCGGGTTGAGGATGAAAATGGAGAAGTCTTCAGAAACCCTTCTGGAATTAGATAGTCCTTAGAACAAGCTATCCAATGAATATAATTTTTGTATGTTTTGATTTTATTATGTATTTGTTTTTTTAGTTTTATTAAACATAGGTTCTTCACCAAAAATGAAGGTCTTTGTTCTGCACATGTGGAAAAATAGTAGATTATCAATTTTTTTTTTTGAAAAATATGAGTGCACTAGATATTGAAGTCCTTGATCCAACAATTTTTTTTTTAATTTTGATATATACAAAAAAAGTTACATGTTATACGGTCGCGTTATGACTGAATTGTAATTGGTTTGACTTCAAAACTTGATTAAAGAAAAAATATTCAATTAAAAACTATCTAACCAAGTGGAAGCACTATATATCAGAGTCACAAATCTAAATTTGAAAGAATTAGAATTTATCCTTCATGGAAAAAAATTATGCGTTATACGGTGTGCGTCACTTTTTAAAAATGCAGTTTTTTGAAAAAACCTGTTTTCGTGGGAGATGGAAAAAAAAGTGCAATCTTATTCCAAAAATTTTGAAAACAATATTTTTAGAATCTATAGAAAAAATATGATGATAATCTTGTTTGCATCATCTTCAAATTCTTCATGGTTTAGCCGCTATAGGTGCCTGAATGTGAAGATTTAGTTAAAAATAATAATTTCAGTGTCCAGTTTGGCCAAAAATTGTAAACCACTATTGTGGGATCACCCTAGGCTTAGTTACTTCATATTCCTCCCTCTATAATGAATTTAACCATAACTTCTCCTCTGTAATAATATTTACTCTACTCACAAGATCAACTAGGACTCCTATCACAATGTTTCCATTGAGGCGAGTAGGAATGTATAAAGGAGAGGGCTTATTATTCAAAGACAAGTTCTGTGGGTGAATGTCACATCTTGCAAACCAATCACAAGATGCAGGAGAGGAGTAATCAAGACCATGTTAACATACATCAATGGTTGAGGGGAAGCATTGGAGGGGTCAATAATCAAGTTTGTGGAATGAGATGGAAACGGGTCTGTCAAAATCTACAACTCACTATTGGCCTTCGTTACCAATTTATTTGCATTTTGTTTCTTCCCATTGAGATGGATGGTACTGTCATTGATACAATCCTATATCTCATGATGCAGGTGCATACAACACTCTGTATCATGCTCATTGGCATGATGGTATTGGAAAAAATCATTGACATCATACCAATTAGGATAAGGTTCCTTTAGAGGTCGAGGGTTTTCCAAAGTTATGATCTTATCCTTCAACAAATTTTTTAGAATGGGAGAATAAGATTTTGCTAACTTTGTAAACTTTTGGTTGTATATGAGGCCATAATCATTAGTTGTAGTGAATACATTTACAATAGCCTTTCCTTTTCCTGAGATGGACACGAGTATGTGCAGGATCATGATGGGCCAAAAAGTGGCGATATGATGGGTTTTTGTAGGGTATGTGGCTAACTACTTTTTTTTACCCAAAATTGATGAAACGAAAAGGGTTTTTAAAAGATATTTTTAGCTTTTCACAAATATAAATTATGCTTTACTTTGAATTTAATAAATAATTATTATTTATTTTCTATTTGAATTACAACTAAAGTCCTAAGTAATAGGCTGATTGAAAAACATCTATAGCTTTCAAACGGTATCACATTTTTTGATTCCAAAAAATGCGTCACATTCTATAGGATTAAAAAAAGAAGAAATGAATTTCATGAAGTTTTGACCAAGTTAAGGTGGTTAGAGATACAATTTTTTTTTTCAAAAGTTGTAATAAAAAATTCATAATTAATTATTTACTTCAAAAAAAATTACAAAAAAATATGCATCTCATCGGGTCATGAGTCCTCTACTTATATCTAAAATATTTTAAAAAAATATTAATCATTTTATTGTGGTTAGGGTGGTCAGACAGACACCTACTTCTTATTTTTTCCCTAAAATTTAAGTACTATTGCATTGAAATTTCAAATTTTTACTAAATAGATTTTTTTATCCTTTAAATAAACCTAGTAGTTTAGAAACTACATTCAATTTTCTACAAATTATATTCTTACATATTTTTGAAATAATATAGATAACTTATTCAAATTTTTACGTCTAGTTTCCTAACTCTAATTTTTCTAAATTTTTTGCCACTTAACTTGGGCCTATTTTTTCCATGATGATCCTACACATACCCACACAATAAAATTTCTTTTTGAATGGAAGCACAAGGAAGATCCCATGAACTAAACTACCCTTTATTGATACTCTCACAATGTGGCACACAAATGTGCAAAGGAAGGGTACATTTCATTAGGGAAAACTTCTCCTACCAGGCTCATTGCAGGTTGCCTATGAACACCTTTTTCACATCAGATTCAAGTAGTGGGTACGAGATCTATGAAAAAGGTGCTTGATATCATGCCATGAAGGAAATTATCTTCTCATTATCTCCCTACCTAAATTAAACAAGATCGGTGAAGGTCATCTTCATATTGATTTTAGCTTTAAACTAATAGAGAAAATGATTGAAAAGCTAATCAAATGAGAATATGGAGTTATTAGGCAAGGAATAGTACCACTCGAGTGCTATGTCCTTGAGAGATATGGGGAAGAGTTTCACCATCAAAACATTGTGATGAAATAAATTTCTACACATGACGTTGAAGGTTGACACATGTGTCTACAAATTCCCTTTACCACCATACTTTTCAAACTTATAAATCTCCATTCCTTGAGGGAAAGGAGTACTCAAAATTTCCACCAAAAATGGACTATGTCGGAAGAAAGGCTCTAAGATATATTGGGTGGAGGCTTGAGAGAGGCTCGCCATTTAGTTTTGCATCTGACCCATGTTTTGAAGAAGAGCATTCAGAACAGGGTCAGAGGATGACAAAGGCCCAGTGGAACCTCTAGAACAACCACCACCAGAGCCACCTCTAGATCCACCTCTAGAGCCACCACTAGAGCAACCACCACTAATAGGACCTCTACTGGAGCCATCTACACTACCAGAGCCACTACCACAACATCCATCAAAGCCACTTCTACTAGTGCCACCCCTTTTACC
Source organism: Sequoia sempervirens (assembly GCA_007258455.2). Taxonomy (NCBI): domain Eukaryota; kingdom Viridiplantae; phylum Streptophyta; class Pinopsida; order Cupressales; family Cupressaceae; genus Sequoia; species Sequoia sempervirens. Next base: position 79,174 of record VDFB02122982.1, read on the forward strand.
AAAGTTTCCACCAATCATTTCACCAAAGCCCCCATTGCCAAGGGTAGTAGGAGGGTTGAAGTTGAAACCAAGGGGTATTCTACTCACCTTGATAGTAGGGAGATTTTTACAAGCATAGGTAAATCTAATCAAAGGGCCTATTTCAGCCATGCATACAGACAGGGTAGGCATCCAGATGCCTATTTATCTCTCATAGGAATCGAGTACCTCTCCCTAGGTAGTACCTTATCTAGTCTTATACGAGGGGATATAGGCTTCAGCCAGATCAGTAAGGCCACATAAGAACTCTATGCCTGTTTGATCCTTCTTAACAGACACCTAACCTCACTAGCAAGTCTAGTGGCTTTGGCCATGTTTAGAGCTTTCTCTAAATGATTTACAAGGTTTGATAATTTGTTATCCAATACCCAAAGGTTTTCCATAGGGGTATGCACAAAATCATCCTTGTTCATAGACAAAGCCATAGGGGATGTTGGAGGGGTAGGAGCATGAGTGGTCTCATCTATGAAACCTATCTTGTTGGTAAAACCTGTAGGAAAACTAGTGGTAAGGTCAGTAGCCAGACCAATAGAAAAATTGGAGGTGAAAATAGAAGTGACCATCTTTTCCATTAGTAGGTGTCACACATTTCTCCTAGCAATGTACTTGAAAGTTGTGGACTAGGTTGTGATGCTCATAAACCTTCACAAGACTTAGGTTTACAACAATCACTAGGTGAGAGGAAAAAGTCTCAACACTAATGAATGGATAAATGTAGTTCACATTGGGTTCACCAAAATGTAAGGTAGGGGGACCAAACACACCAAGGCCCTAGGTCATGAAGAGCAAAGAGTGGAGGGCTGCCTTATCTTACCTCAAGCTAAAGGGTGTTTAAGGAAAGGATAGAGAATGAAGAGCACTCTCAAGTGATTCTATAACTCTACATATCCAAAAAATTAAATGGGGCTAGAAAAGCTAGTTTCTGGAATTTGAACTACACCCTAGATAGCTCTCTCCCCAAGGATAGCAGCACGGGTCAAGGATGACAACATGACGCACTGGCCTCTCTTTGGTGCATCGACGTTCGTACGACAATAAAATGAAAAGTGCAGTGTAAAACACCAAAATCCCTACTAACAGTCTAGCTAACTAAGTTTAATGAAATGAGCAGAATGATAAAGTAAGAGAAATAACTATATAATTGGTAAAGAAGGTAGACGAAAGTAAGCGTGACGAAGATCAATTCACTGAGGCTCTAGTTCGCTAGTGAGTTCCACATGCATGTTCACCTACACATAGTGAAGAGAGGGAAAAATGTTGGGCTTTTAGGGGTTTGCCTCAGTCAAACCACCACTTTGGTGTTTCCACCTCCACGGACAGACAAGAAAGCCACAAAGTAGAAAATGCAATAAAGAGAAAAAAGGAAAGAAACTGAACAATAAAAAGGGTGCTACGTTAATTGACAAGCAGTATCACCTTCCAAATCAAGGTGCTCTCAAGCATGTAGAGAAGGCTAAAAGCTTGGTAAGGTCTACATTGCCACAACAATGAAGAAGCAGTCCCTTAGGACACCAAGTCAAAGCTCCAATGGTGGAAAAATTGCAAGAAGATGGATGGAATTGCTCAATGAAGAGTGTTGTGAAAGTGTTAAGAGAATGAAGTTGAATGCTCAAGAGTTCAAGAATTGCTAAAGAGATGCTAAAAAGATGGATTGAATTAGCAAGATAGGAATTTCAATGTCAAAATGGGAGGGAAAGAGCCATTTTTAGGCTGACTAGTCGACATAGAGGCGTTATGCTTCATGCCCAATGGAGAAAGTAATGTCCCTATAGACACCAAAGGTAGGAATTTGTTAGGGATGGCAGCGTGTTGTGTAAATTTTCACGTGTTGTGCTTGCGTCCCCAACAAATATTCCCCCATTGACACAAAACATAGGTGCCAAGTGCATGTGTTTCAAATGGGTGATGTGGAATTTTACATTCGGGTTTTATTTTCTAAGGTGAGGGGATGCAAAAGGGGAATTTACACAAGGGGTGCAAATTCACTCCTATACACATAGAAATGGGCATCCGAAAAATTCATCGTGAGCAATTCACAAATGGAAAATTTGCTACCAACAATTGATCGTGGAAAAATTCACCGCCATGAGTTAAAATTCTCTCCCAACAATTCATCGCAGGGAAAATTAATGACCTTAATATTTTTTAATATATATATCTTTCACCTCGATTACAATTCATTGAAAAATTTATTTTGAATTATTGATGTTTATTGCCCATAGTAGTTTATATTCATCTCAATAGTAATTATTGATTTATTGAGATACCCATTATTTTTTACCTGTTTATTTTGATACCCCATAAATAATAATTATATACCTCTCTAATTGTCAATTGATGCATTAAGATGATTTATTTTTGTGTTAGGGTTGCTTCATAGTAATTTCTATTCATCTCAATAGTAATGGATGGTGTTATATGATTGATAGGTGTACCTAGCTCTAGGTTTGATGTTGAGCTATTCTATAATGGATGGTGTTATATGATTCATCCATGTGTTAGTGTTAAAAATATTTCTCAAATTCATTGTGCATTGTTCTCGATTATGTTTGCATTAGAATAGAAATGATCTCTACATCTAAAGATTTCAACTTCATACATGGATTTGATTTGTCAAAATATACACTTTAGAATCATGTTCACCTGCATATCTAGACTTGGAATAAAGACTAGTAGTGTTGGTGAACATCTTTGAGAATTTGTTAAACAAAGACCTTGTGTTTAAAACTTCAATTTGATTTACTAACTTTTGAAATAATGATTAAACACATGTCAAACAATTATGCAATATGCTAAGACTATTCTCTTAAGATGATAGACAACATAACAAAGCTTGTGCAATAGGTATCCCTCTTGATGCCCTAGATTAATTAAAAATGAAATAGGTTGGGCTTGTCCTTTTATAAAACATTTCAGTGCTCCAATTTGAATTTTTCATGATCACATCTAAAAGAAAGCACTAGTCAAGAGGGGGTTGGCTTGGGGCAAAGATTAAATTGAATTTTAAATGTTTAGAGGACATTTTCATACTATAGATTTGAACCATATTCATTTTTTTATGGATAGATTTGATTTTAATAAAGAAATAAGTAACATAGAATATGATCATGTGAGAAGTCAATTTGATAAAAAATTACATAATTTGTAAACTTTTACATAAATATATTATTTTTATATATTAATTATTAGTACTTCAACTCATTTTGTTATTTAGTTATTAATAAGTTGGTTTTGATCCAATTAAAAACAATTATTTCTCTTGAATATAATTTGCTAAGAAATTTGGGTTGTTATGAGCAAGTATTGTTTTAATATTTTTTTAGAATGATTTTTCAATTTTTTGCTTGATTAAGTTATTTCATTAAATCTTTGTAAAATAAATAAATGTTTACATTTTTTTAGAAGGATTTTTTTTATGTATTTAATTATTATTATTTTATTAAATAAAATCTCACAAAAATCAACTAACTATTTTATAAAAATCTAGAGATTTGATTTTACACAATCAAAATAAAAATTTAAATATTAATTAATAATATAATGCTTCAATTTTTTTGTAATGTCACTCTACATTTTTTTATTATTAGGGTTAGGGTTACAACTAAGTTATGGATAGTGTTACAACCATAGTTAGGTACAAAGATCTAGAATTTGGATAATAGTTTAGAATTTATTGTTAGGGTTAGCTTGAGGATTAAGGTTAGAGTTAGGGTGTGAGTTAGGGTTTTGGGTTAGGTCATACAAATAACTAATTAACAATGCTCAAACACTATAATCAACAAAACTTACATTTTTTTTTTCAAATCTAAAAACTCAATAATTACAATACTATAAAGACACCACTACGTAGCACTTGTTACATATGAAACAAACAAATCAATATAAATCCAAAACAAAAGATGAAAATATTGAGTGCATACTTTTTCACCATTACAAAAATAAACAAATAAAAGAATAAAGTCCGGAACAATTCATTATTAAAGTCACATAGAATTGTTAAGCTACGAGGGTAAGTATAGCTAAAAAAGATAATTATATGCCATAGGACTTTAAAGACACACAAGATATTGAAATTC
>VDFB02122985.1:0-16557 GCA_007258455.2 Sequoia sempervirens
ATTACTACGATGTCTTAACCAAGAGGAAGCCTCAACTAATTTAACCGAAGTACACGATGGCATATGTGAGTCCCATTCTAACGGTATGACATTAGCTAAGAAACTGTTGAGGACGGGGTACTATTGGCCAACCATGGAAAAAGAAGCTCATCAGTATGTGCAAAAGTGTATCCAGTGTCAACAACATGGAGATTTGATTCATACCCCAGCTCAAGAGTTGCAACCTATGATCGCACCTTGGCCTTTCTCACATTGGGGACTTGACCTCATAGTAAAAATCACTCCAACCTCATCCAATGGCCAAAAATTTATCATAACCGCCACTGAGTACTTTACCAAGTGGGTTGAAACCATTCCTATGACCTACATAATGGGGAAACAAATTGCAAAGTTTATCTTGAACTACCTAATCTACCATTATGGTGTTCCACACACCCTCATCTCAAATAGTGGAACCCCTTTTAAAAATCAAGATGTGAAAGAGTTGTGCCAAATATTCAATATCCAACACTGATTCTCTACCCCGTACTATCCCCAAGGCAATGGTCAAGCTGAGGCTATGAACAAAACTATCCTAAAAATCTTGAAGAAAATAGTGAATGAAGCTAGTCTTCATTGGCATCTGCAATTAAATCTTGCCCTCTGGGCTTATTGAACCAGTATTTGCATAGCTATAGGTACAACCCCTTTCTCCTTGGTCTATGGATCAGAAACCATCTTGCCTATTGAGGTTGATCTCCCATCATTGCGAGTATCACTACAGAACCTGATAACTGAGGAAAAATACAAAGTATCTCGGCTGAATGACCTAGAATTCTTGGATGAACGTCGTCTTGACACCCTCAATCATTTGCAAGTATACCAAAATTGAATAAAATGGAGCTATAACAAAAGAAACAAATTTCAGTCGTTCCAAGTCAAAGATCTTGTCTTAAAGCAAAATCAAAAGAACCTTCCAGATCAAGACATCAAAGGAAAGATTGAGCCTAACTGGTTGGGTCCCTTTGTCATCACTACAAGTTATGGATCAAGAGCATATCAACTATCAACATCTGAAGGTGAATCCTTGTAGGAACCAACTAATAGCTTGCATCTCAAAAAAAATTATGCCTAGTCTTGAAGGGTATAAATCAAAAAATACAAAAAATCATAAAATAATCAAAATAAAAAAAAAAGAGAAAAAGGATTGAAAAAAGTAAAGAAAAAAATCATCCTCTAGTGAAACCACTTCGGTGGCGATTTGGGAAAGTACCTTGGTAAAAACCTGACAAACAGGTGCCTTGCATAAATAAAGCATCTCCATCTATTCTTTGGCTCTTCTTCCTATCATTCTTTGCACCGCCATTTATCCATCATTTTGCTTCCTTATAATGGCTTGGCATTGTGAGGTATCATGACTCCTTTAGCACTCCTTGGCATATTCCAAAGGTCATTATGTCCTGCCTTTATTGAATTAGTCTAACCTACCATGCTGGGGGCAAATCGTTATGGATCACAATCGGGTTCCTATATACCTTGAGGTCATTCCTATCTTGAAAATCCAAAAACATTCATAAAATATTATCTCAAAAATCCAAAAACATTAGAAAAATATTGTATAGCTAAATTCCAAAACATTCAGAAAATTGTAAAGGCAAAATCAAAAACATCCAGAAAACATCAAAATCCCTAAAAATCTCAAAACATTAAAAATCCAAAAATAGAGTCCTCCTGTCGAACTACGGGTCTTTGAGCTTGAGCATAGGCAAGGCCATCATTGATGTGCTCCTGAGACACCCTAGGTTAGTCCTTTAGGAGTTTGTCATAATAAATTGACTTTTCCATCACCTATGCATTTCTCATCTTTTAAATATGTCAAGTCAGTCGAACTACGTGGTCTCTGTGTGTATAACGTAGGCAAGGCTAATCTTTGATCATCCCCCGAGGCCCCTAGGATAGGTCTCTTAGGTTAGGTTCCTGGTCAAAACTCAAAAATTCTCAAAAAACCCCAAAACATTCAAATATTTGAAAACCCCAAAACATTCAAATATTTGAAAACCCCAAAACATCCAAATATTCAGAAAATACAAAAAAAAAATGAAAAATGGAAAACACAAAAACATTAGAAAACATTCAAAAAACTTAAAAATCCTCAAAACATTCAGAAAACCCTAAACAACCTCATATAAGCGAAAATCCTAAACATTTGCATAAACTTTCAAAAAACCCAAAAACCAGCCTCAAAACATTTTCAAAATACCAAAAACATTGAAATATTCCAAAAAATCCAAAACCATCCATCCCATCACACTTTCACCCACAATAAATCTTCACCCCTAATAAATCAATTGTCACCTTCAACCTTTGGCGAAACAAATAGAAAACAAGTATAGTAAGTTGTAAAGTGAGAACCTAAATGGCAAAATCTAAAGTCTAAATCATAGGTAAATGTGTCATAGATGTTTATATCAACAACTCATCCTAGCATCATCATCCTAACATCAAACAACCATATAATCAACATGTCCTAGGATGTATCCTTCCTGTAGTGGACATCAATATTAGATATCACTTTCAACTAAACTTAAACTAGGCAGGAGCTATAAATAACATTGTTTGTTTGTCTTTGATCTTTTCTTATGATTTATCTTAATGACCCATTCTGAGGACCTCTTAATGATGTCTATGAAAATGATTTAGAGAGAAAGGAATGGTTTAACATCCCTCCTCTTAATACTCAAGTAAACTCAAGAATTTACTAGAAGGTAAATAAACTTAGTAAACACGAGAGAGAATTTTTTTTTTTTAAACATTTGCATAAGCACAAGAATAAAATACAACTTTTCTAGACAAATTCAAACTTGAATTCATATGTAATCATAGCTAGAATCAAGAGAAGTCTTTACACTTTTCATTTATATCACATAAAATACACTTAGCATAAAGATTAGTTTTACCTCATGGGTTGATTGTCATAAACCATAACATGGAGTTCACTACATCTGGAATGTTGATATCGATCTTCATGAGACTCGGTGAGTCTTCTGCTATAGAGGGAGAGCATCATTCGAGAGATTTTCCTCCAACTGTGGACTCAAGTGGTCCCCTGCACACTTCCTAACTAGAAGCGCCCCGACCCTTCACAAAGGGTATAGATATAAGGAAATATCAAGTTTCTCCATCTAAGTTCTGGTGATGTGTCCTACAAAACTCAATCGACCATACAACTCTAGATCCATTCTAGCTAAGTATGATCATTCTGATTGGTCATGCCATCTAGACACATACCTCTGACTAGTCTTAAAATTATCTCATCCTATCATCTTAATTACTTTATTTGGTACTCTACACACAACTTGTATGTACTGACAATCCTTTCTAGCCAATTTGACTTAGAACTAATCCTTAATCCAGGATACATATAATATAAAGATTTAGGTATTTCAAACCTTTTTTAAAATCCCTTATTGCATTCTTGCAATATCTAGGGTTATGATTTTTTGTCATTTTACTTTCAAGATTCAATACCCAACATCTTTGATGCATTAAATTGAGTGTTGACATTATCATGGAATCCCTTAAGGTATTATAAAGACTTCATATCTTGCTCAATGGTTTTCTTCGACCTTTCACTATCAATCAATATATAAGTACAATGTCATATCCGACATAAGAGTTATAGATTTCCTATGTCCTTCTTGTTTCAATACTAGGGTTTAGCTTCTCTAACCCAATACAAGGAAATATCAAACATCCTTGTTTTCCAAAGGTACTAGCATAAGTGTAGCAAAACATAAGAAAAAATAATTCTAGTCTTTCCAGACCACTTAGCATTTCTCAAATTCACATTTCATGTAACATGAATAAGCATAATATTTGAGGAATATACCCATTAATATATATATATATCTTAGTGAGTACCATTACTTCTCATAACTAGTACTTTGACTAAGTTCAATCCTTCAAACTTACTAGGTTAGATTCATAAAAGATAAAAATTACTTTCGAATTCCAAGTCTACTCAAGGTTACTCACATTTGAATAAGGATAGGTTATAAACTCATAAGAATATCATCCTTTATATGTGAGTTTCATATATACCTATAACAACAATCATAAGTACAATAGTCATACAGTTAGAGTTTCAGTCTCCCAACATCCCCTTCTTGAAGTCGGTTACAACATTAATGCCGAGTATTGAAATAACGAAATTCCTTTGTGCACATAACACTAAGATAAGTTCTATCATTCTTATATAATAATTTCCATACCTTCCATCTTTGGTATGTTTATATCCTTAAGCTTGTTGAAAGTATCAATCTTGAAAAAAAGGAGAAATTGAATCGGTCTCCAAGCATATCCATCCTCAAGAAGGTTTAACACAAGAAGAAATATGCTTATCATAAGGTCAACCGGTTTTATTTTCTTTGAAAACACCTAATACCGTATGTTTGGCTTAGGATCATTCACGTAATAACCCTATCTCTCTAATGAGAATCAATTCATTCCCATAATAAAGACCTTTCCTCAATGTGCTCATAATATAATTAGAGTAACTTTGTTTCAAACTAGATTGATTTGATGAAGCCAATAAATAAGATATCCTAGTATCTTAAATAGTCTTAATGGATCCTAAGAAGTAAAAAATGTAACTTCCAAAGTTTCCTAATGTAGGATCCTCTCTTATAGGGGTAGACTATACTTGTAGCATATATTTCCACACTTAATTTCATTAGAAGCTTAAAGATATTTTGGGAAAGAGAGCTTTAATTCCTAGTCTAGTACATGTTTTAGATCAATAGATCAAGGTAAGAAACCTTTACTAAGAATTATGTCCATTGTATTTTATTTAACTTTGTCTTGGTTCCTGCCTATTTTCTTGCAAGGTAGGGTACCTATCCAATCATTGCCTGGATGCTATTTGGAAGGATTTACCATGCATACAATTTGTGTGAGAATACTACTTGGTCCAGTGCTCTCACCCACATACGTGCACGGCAAGAGACAATCAAAGCTTAATTTGGTCTCTTTCTCACTATCCCTAGGACTCATCACTAAATCTCTTTATATTATAAAACACCGTTCTAAATTTTCCCAAGAGTCAAAGTTACTCTCCAACTGATTCATCTCTCCTGCCAATATTCAAATTGATGATATAGTCTTTTAAAAGGATTCCCGCTCCACAACCCATGGATTTTCTTGCATGATAGTGAAGTTTGTGGACTTTTCATGGCCTACCATCTAGGATATTATACGTACAACCTATCTGGTTTTGGGTGGTTCGTAAGCATTTGTAACATACAAAGATATCCACTTCCTATCCTTACAATAATCATAGTATGATTTACGTGCAAAAGAGACATCTATTTTTCTCACTATCAGTGTTACAAGAACATTATGAAGATTCCAGCGAAGTATTTCTTAAGCAAAAGTGACAAGGAAAAAATATAGAAATCACTTAACTTATAATATCGGCGAGCTCATTCCTAACTTCTAGACATGTTCTCTATTTGAGTTGCTCCCCATATCTTCTTGCCCTACTCATAATTTATGCAGTAAGGTTTTATTGAAGGATTCCTCTTCCATCATGCTCACCCGAGCCTCCTATGTCATGAACTTCATTTCTTGCTTACTTGGCGACCAGCCTTCTATGGTGACTAGCCACTTTTCAAATCATGATCCCTTCCATTAAGTCTTGACTCCTTATTGATTGGTTTCCAATTTGAGATCAAAGATCCCCCCGAAAAACGATTACCCCAATCCCCTTTTCTTGCCAAAGAATGGGTCGGTGATGATAAGTTCAAGATTCAGTTAAGAATGGTGGTTATTGCACCGATTTAACTCCACCTAGGATCGAGATGGACGCTTCCATTACTACGTGCAATTTCCCATTATGAAAAATAAGCACAACCTTAGATACTATCCACGGCTCAATAAATAGTTCAAATTTCATTAAAGAACGATTTAAAAGCAATCATTTATCACTTAACAAATTCATGGAGATAGCCACGACTCCAATCATGGTAACACTTGAATTGCACATTGCTTAAGCATGTGCCACCCTCAAGCATTATGACGTGGCCTTGTAATATATTTTCAAAAGAATTTCCATTGAATTGAAACTTCTATCACCTTCAACGGCTAAAATGGCTTTACGTTGGCATTTAAACATTACTAAATGTATATATATATACTTACGGCCATAGCATTCAATTAAGCTCCTCATTAAAGGTTCGAGCAATTCAAATATGATTTGTCCCTCTTTTACTAAGAGTTGATTTCTCATAATAACTTATGCATGTGTGTATGTATCCATAAGTACTTGAACATAAATGTTTGTACATTAACAATATCTATGTCTTTGTATGCATATATGCATCAATGCACCCATCTATACGAGTACATATGCTTACCTTATCCCACGTATACCGACATTCATATATTCATTTGTTTTATATAATAAAAAGAGAGTTAATAACCCTTAAGAGAATCATATCAACTCAAAGGTCAACTAATCGAGTACTAATCGACAAGCTTCTAAACATGTTAAACAACATGAACTATAATTTAAACGACATCGACAACTTGTCGAGTCGACAAGTAAACTTAGACCAAGAGGGTTGAGTATCACTTACTAGACTCAACTAGGTTCACCATGTTTTGCATCAACACTAGACCTAAGATGGAAACAAGCTATTCTTTTTCGTTTTATCTATACCCTTCTCTCCAATGATGCTCTCCCTCCCTTTCTCGGAGGGGCGAAAACCTGTTCCCTACACGCAACTTGCAATCACCAAATCAAGATTAGTGTATCATTAATCATTTCATAATCCTTATGAAATCATCACACCTTAACAACTTTTAAACACATGAAAATTATAGTCAAATAAACATAACTCATGAAAACATTAATTTTTCTAGACATTATACTAAACATCAAATCATTGAATCATGTGTAATCATCTACTAATTACTTCAAAAGTAAAAAGTAAAACATAGTTAAAGTTAGGGGTGTAACATATCTCCCCCCATAAGAGTCATCATCCTCGATGATCCAATGCCTCCAAAACCTTATAAGATAAAACTTTTGTTTATCCTGCAAAAGTGTAAGAAATTGAGAAAAACTTAGATATAAAATCATGGTAAACTTTCCATGTCATATTACCCTCTGGTTACTAGTCCCGTTGGACCTAGCTTTTAAGAAGCTCGATCATGACCACTCCTTGGTCCTGTACCTACAAAAAAATTCTAAGAATATAATTATCATCTATTATATACTTTATAAATAAAATCATTAAAATCATTATACCTCCTGGTAATAGCTGAGAATGGAATGATTCTATAATCAATTGAATTGATAACTTCAAAAAAATTGAAGATTCCTTTATTTCTAGGAGTTGGTTTGGAAAACATTCCTTACATTATGAAACTTTTCTTCTCTAGCCAAGAATTGTGTTAGTGTATGGTTAGCATTTACTTAGATTTTCTATCTATCATTAGCTTCCACCAATTTTTTATGATTGGTTTGATTTTTTTATCCATTTCTGACACATTCTTGGACTAATGCTAATCCTATCTTCTAGCTTACCCAGCCTATAGGAGGTCGACATTTTTTCTATCCAATGTTTCAATTGGGTCATCTTGATAGAGGACTTATGAAAGTTGTTATAAAAAACACCATAAAAGATGGATACTCTTCCTACATGAAGCAATCAACAACTTTTAACATAGGTTTACCAAAACAATTTCACCATAGGTAAACAACATTAAGCGAGTAAGGTACCACTATTCATCAAGTAAGATACAAAGAGTAACATCAATCTTCACTTTTCTAGCTAAAAATATTATTCATCAAGTACCAATTTCATTTATTTCATGCATCATTATAATAAGTTGATAAGTAAATACAAGAGAAAGGATCAGAATTCCATTTCTAGTTCAACTATCCTCCAAGACTTGGCATGCCACTGAAAAGAGGGAGAGCTCCACTTGGCTATTTTTTCTTCCAACACAGACTTAAGTGGTTCCTCTGCACACTTCCTACCTGGAAGTAGTCCTACCTTTCAACGAAAGGTTGTGTTGGAAACCCTCTCAGTTACCATCTGAGCTTTGGTGTGTACCCCCACTTAACCAACTCTATCGCACTACTAAGGATACCCTCCTACTAAGTATGACAACTCTGGTTAGCTAAGTGTCTAGAGTAATGTGAACTGATGAGTGCATGTAGTGGCAACAACACTCACTATGGCCATAGTTTTATATACACACGCTTTGCAATCCACGTAGTAATGGTTAACCACCCTGCTCAACTTGGAGAGACTATTCACTTGGGCTTACTGGACTACCTGTCCACCCACATACCATAACACAAGGTTTGAAAGTGACATCCACATAAGACCTCCTTCTGATAGCTTACAAATTAATTATATAATCCTAAAAGGGTTTGGAACCAATTTCCTTCCACACAGGGTTTCTTTCTTCTACAAAGTTAAGGATATACCATGTGCATTTCTACAATTTACTCCCTTACACAATCCATCAAAGGCCCATCCAGGACATGATAGAGAAGAACATTACATAAAACACAGTGAACAACCAAAAGTTCTGGTATAGCCACCACAAAAACTTAACTCGATATCAAAATATAAGCAATTTTATTTCAACAATAAATCAAAGAATGAGCTCTTGCAACAATAAATCAAATTTTGACCAACCAACCATAAGATAAACAATCTTCAAAAATTTGGTGGCTAAACCATTTCAAAATAAAGAAATAAAACAATGACAATCCTTGCCAGTAGTAAAAGGAATTTTACCAAAATCCAAGGAAGTGTCAAAATCCAGAAGAACATTGTTAATGCACTTCGTGACTTGACTAAGTCACTACAAGGGAGTAGATTACTGCACTATATCCGGATTTTCTGAAAGCCTTCAGTGGGTTAGAGATTATGTTACAACACATCACACAAATAAGTTCCTTAAGACTTCATCATTCTCAAAATTTTGCAATTTAAAAGGTTATAACACAGCCAATCTTATTCCCCAGAGTATCTATCATTCATTGCTTAGATGATATTATAAGATTGATCCTGAATTCATCCAGAAACTACTCTACCCAAGCTCTTAGTCTAGTTAGTAACTGACCAAGGTTTTAATACCTCCCTGGTCAAGTCTCAAAATATTTCCACTATGCAACCTTAGTAGAATTGTTTTTCTGTTGGAGTTTTTAACTCCTTATTTGGCTTTCTCTTAGTCATTGACTTGGTAAGTGCTAGAAAAATATTCTTCCTAACTGTTTTCTTGGTTTTTTTTTTCCTCTATGCTACTCTGACATCAAACCAGCTTTAACCTTAGCCAATCTGCTAAATGTGTAACAAGTTTTTTCATAATGAGCTCATAGGTCCATGTGTTGAACTTGGTTAGCTTTGATACCATATGTAACATCCCTCCTCTTAATACTCAAGTAAACTCAAGAATTTACTAGAAGGTAAATAAACTTAGTAAACACAAGAGAGAATTCTTTATAAAAAAAAACTGTATAAGCACAAGAATAAAGTACAACTTTTCTAGATAAATTCAAACTTGAATTCATATGTAATCATAAGTAGAATCAAGAGAAGTCCTTACACTTTTCATTTATATCACATAAAATACACTTAGCATAAAGAATAGTTTTACCTCATAGGTTGACTGTCGTAAACCATAACATGGAATTCACTGCATCTGGAATGTTGATATCAATCTTCACGAGAATTGGTGAGTCTTCTGCTATAGAGGGAGAGCATCATCCGAGTGATTTTCCTCCAACCACGAACTCAAGTGGTCCCCCGCACACTTCCTAACTCGAAGCACCCCGACCCTTCACGAAGGTTATAGATATAAGGAACTATCAAGTTTCTCCATCTAAGTCCTAGTGATGTGTCCTACAAAACTCAATCAACCATACAACTCTAGATCCCTTCTAGCTAAGTATGATCATTCTAATTGGTCATACCATCTAGACACATACCTCTGACTCATCTTAAAATTATCTCATCCTATCATCTTAATTTATTTGGTACTCTACACACAACTTGTCTGTACTGAAAATCCTTTCTATCCAATCTGACTTAGAACTAATCCTTAATCCAAAATATACATATAATATAAAGATTTAGGTATTTCTAACCTTTTTTAAAGACCCTTATTGTATTCTTGCAATATCTAGGGTTATGACTTCCTGTCATTTTACTTTCAAGATTCAATACCCAACATCTTTGATGCATTAAATCGAGTGTTGACATTATCATGGAATCCCTTAAGGTATTATAAAGACTTCTTGTCTTGCTCTATGGTTTTCTTCGACCTTTCACTGTCAATCAATATATAAGTACAATGTCATATCCGACATAAGAGTTATAGATTTCCTATGTCCTTGTTTCAATACTAGGGTTTAGCTTCTCTAACCCAATACATGGAAATATCAAACATCCTTGTTTTCCAAAGGTAATAGCATAAGTGTAAAAAAACATAAGAAAAAATACTTCTAGTCTTTCCAGACCACTTAGCATTTCTCGAATTCACATTTCATGTAACATGAATAAGCATAATATTCAAGGAATATACCCACTAATAAATGTATCTTAATGAGTACCATTATTTCTCATAATAGGTACTTTGACTAAGTTCAATCCTTCAACCTTACTAGGTTAGATTCATAAAAGATAAAAATTACTTTTGACTTCCAAGTCTACTCAAGGTTACTCACATTTGAATAAGGATAGGTTATAAACTCATAAGAATATCATCCTTTATATGTGAATGTCATATATACCTATAACAACAATCACAAGTACAATAGTCATGCAGGTTGAGTTTCAGTCTCACAACATCCCCTTCTCGAAGTCGGTTACAACAATGATGTCGAGTATTGGAATAATGAGATTCCTTTGTGCACATAGCACTAAGATAAGTTCTATCATTCTTATATAATAAGTTCCATACCTTCCATCTTATGGTATGTTTATATCCTTAAGCAGGTTGAAAGTCTCAATCTTTAAATAAAGGAGAAATTGAATCGGTCTCCAAGCATATCCATCCTCGAGAGCGTTTAACACAAGAAGAAAGATGCTTATCATAAGGTCAACCGGTTTTATTTTCTTTGAAAACACCTAATACCGTAGGTTTGGCTTAGGATCATTCATGTAATAACCCTATCTCTCCAATGAGAATCAATTCCTTCTTGTAATGAAGACCTTTCCTCAATGTGCTCATAATATAATTAGAGCAGTAACTTTGTCTCAAACTAGATTGATTTGATGAAGCCAATAACTAAGATATCCTAGTATCTTAAATAGTCTTTATGGATCCTTAGAAGTAAAACATGTAACTTCCAAACTATCCTAATGCAGGATCCTCTCTTATAGGGGTAGACTATACTTGTAGCATATATTTCCACACTTAATTTCATTAGAAGCTTAACAATATTTTGGTAAAGAGACCTTTAATTCCCAATCTACTACATTTTTTAGATCAATAGATCAAGGTAAGAAACCTTTACTAAGAATTAGGTCCATTGTATTTTATTTAACTTTGTCTCGGTTTCTACCTATTTTCCTGCAAGGTAGGGTACCTATACAATCACTGCCTGGATGCTATTTGGAAGGATTTACCATGCATAAAATTTGTGTGAGAATACTATTTGGTCCAGTGCTCTCACCCACATACGTGCAGGACAAGAGACAATCAAAGCTTAATTTGGTCTCTTTCTCACTATCCCTAGGACTCATCACTAAATCTCTTTATGTTATAAAACACCGTTCTAAGTTTTCCCAAGAGTCAAAGTTACTCTCCAACTGCTTTGTCTCTCCTGCCAATATTCGAATTGATGATATAGTCTTTTAAAAGGCATCCCGCTCCACAACTAATGGATTTTCCTACACGATAGTGAAGTTTGTGGAATTTTCATGGCCTACCATCTAGGATATTATATGTACAACCTATTTGGTTTTGGGTGGTTCGTAAGCATTTGTAACATACAAATATATCCACTTCCTATCCTTACAATAATCATAATATGATTTACATGCAAAAGAGACATCTATTCTTCTCATTATTAGTGTTACAAGAACATTATCAAGATTCCAGTGAAGTATTTCTTAAGTAAAAGAGACAAGGAAAAAATATAGAAATCACTTAACTTATAATATTGGCAAGCTCACGCCTAACTTATAGATATGTCCTCTATTTGAGTTGCTCCTCATATCTTCTTGCCCTACTCATAATTTATGCAGTAAGGTTTTATTGAAGGATTCATCTTCCATTGTGCTCACCTGAGCCTCCTAATCGATATCATACACTCGAAACAGGTTTACTAACATCATTTCCTCTTTAACCCATCCTCTTTTTGCTTAATTAATTGAATTACCCTAGCTATTGAATTAATTGCATCATTTTCATCTATTGGCCTAATTAATTTAATCGGGTTAATTCATCCCCCTTCACACTAATATTTCATCTCATTAAATTAAATACATCAAAATATTTAATTTCATTCCTCAAGTCTTCTAATTTAATTAAATAACCCTAAGTTATTTAATTAAATACCATTTCACCTTTCCCCCATTCATTAAATCATTTAATTTAATGAATAAACACTTTATTCATCCAAATCTCCTAATTGCATGATTAAACCTTGTTTAATTAGCAATTAAACTAACTTTCCTTATCTCCTTTTTTGCACAATTATATTTTTCTTTTAATTTATAAATTACCTTTTTCCTCACCTGTGGGAATATTCCAAAATAATATTCTCATTTCTTCATCATTTGAAAAAAGGATATTTTCACTTGGCTTCTTAAGCAAGTTTTAAACCTTCAACCTTTTCAACAAGTCACCTTTGACCTGTGTGAGCCGGTCAAAAGTGTGTTTGTTTTAGGCAAAGTGTGAATCGTTGATTAAAATCTCATAATGCATTTTCATCTGTTGATGAGAATCCATGATCCATGCCTCTCATCTCCTTCACCTTGGACTGTTGTGTTGACATCCAAATTTGACCACTTCCATATGGTCAAATTCATCTCCCTTATCTATCTACTTCATCAATATTAATTAAATGATTTATTTAATTAATATATCCCCTTTCCCTAAGGTTCCTAAATTATTTAATTTAACAATTAAATACTTTACCTTTCATTTTCTCCTCTCTAAATTAAATAAACATATCAATTTATTTAATTTAGTCACTTGACTTTTTTGAATTAAAGCAATTTTAAATTCTTCTTTTTCTCTCTCCTCATCACATCCTCCATAACCCTCTTCTAATCTGGATTAATTTAATTAATCCATGATTAGCATGTGCACACCTTAATCAGGATTAATGTCACATCCTCCATATTCTCCCACTTGCCTCTAATCCCTCATTAAGTTTCTTAATCACCTATTTGCACAACCTAAGTAATCTAATCCCCTTGCTACTTTAAGCATCCCTTTTTGGTCAACCTTCACAATTTCCACATTTAGCTTAGTGATGCGTATAGGATCTAGACTAGATTGCAGTATTTAAATGCTTAACATTGCTTTTACAATGATTATTTCAAGTCAATTAAATCAAAATTAACTTAAGGAAATATAGAATGAAGTAATAACAAGGTGATTTAACAGAAAGGAAGGAAATGAGAGAGAAGAGAGAGAGAAGAAGTGCAAAGCTTGATTGATAGCGGAGTTCGATCCATGAAATGATTCGTCTCAGGTCCACTCAATAGAGAGACCGATCCGATTAACTCAAAAATCAATTACAAAGCACCACAATCATTCTCCAAGCACTTCGGCAGCATAACAGCGCTCTGACGTGCAAGAATGGAATCTCTACAAGACCTCTCTTTCGATTATCTCCACAGCTTCAAGACTTCGTCACCTGAAAGAAAACTTCAATCCCAACTTTTACCTCACCACCCTTTAAATACATAAAATTTTCTCAAATTGGTTACTAACCAATTGATTTTACAATATTTTCCTTATCTCTCCAAAATACATGAGAATCCTCAAATCTTCCCTTATTTACATAAAAAATCGTTAAAGATCCCCCATTTCTTCATAATAAATCTTTAATAAATCCCAAAAAATAAATTTAAGCCCTTCAACTTAGCATTACTCGGGCTTAGGGTTGTTGGAAGGTTTTGGTTTTAACCCTTTTAAAAGATTTGTTGAAATAGTGGAGGATTTGTTAATTCAAATTAAGGCTATCGGGTTTAATAGTTAGACAAAAAGAACCGATGCCACACATATTTTAGATCGGTTCAATGGCTTAGTGGTGGCTATAGGTTTTATCACCCGGCCGGTGCGGGGTTCAAATCCCACCGACCGCACATTTTTGAACGAATTTCAACCGATCACTATAACAAAACCAAACCGCTTCCATACATAGGTAAGCGCCGGCGGTTGGGTGCAACGACTGCGCGGGATAATCGGAGGCGAGTGGTGCGAGGTTCGAGTCCTCTACCTAACATTTTTAACCAATCAAAACAAACTTTGAGCACTCGGCGGAATGGAGAACTGACGGGAGCCACGTGTCAGGCCACACGGGCGCCACGTATCAACATCTCATTCGCGGACGGAGCTAATGTGTCTGCTTACATGGTGCTGACTGGGACGATGACGTGTTGACAAATGTCAAAATGCTATTTGCTGTCAATGACCACTTGTACAATGACCTATCCGCCGACGTGTCCGCCACTGTGCTGACGTGGATGGTGACACTTTCTGCCACGTGTCAAACATTGGTTCGCTGTCGACGACACATCATCGCTGACCTGTCTGCCACCTGTGCAATGACTCATTTGCATGGTACGCTGACTGTACTGCCACGTCGACGTACGGATGACACGTGTCATCACTTGATTGGGTTCGTACAATGACTCTGCCGCCACATGTTTCGCTCGGATTCACCCATATGCATTCCGTACAGTACGGACTGACTGCTGACGTCAGCATCCGTACGATCCACCTCAACAAGTCAACTGCAAACTTTGACCGCTGATAAGTTGAGCCTCCGATGTCGGATTTCGATGAAACAAATTGCATTGGAAAGCTTGCGATGAGCTCTTCGCGATGATGCTGGTTTCATTGATTTTTGACAATGCCATTTTTCTTGCCTTCTGGATGCCCCTGATCCTAGTTTGACCCGAGGTTTGACTGGCCATAACATGCACAAACGGACTCCTTTTTGCTTTCCGGGTTAGAGGTTGCATTGTTCTGGAATCGGGGCGAGCTCTTTACGATGGTGTTTTGAATTTTGGAGAAAAATGAAACACTTCAATTTCCATTGAAAATGTCCACGGATCACTTAGACCCTCTTCCCCATGTGAATTTAAAATTCACATTTATCCCTCCAAGACTCTCCTCTTCCCCATGCAAGTTGTTAGGAGTTCTATAACTCCTCACTTGTCACATCAGTCACATGGAGTCAAAAACCTTCCATTATAAGGACCTTGTCTTATCCACAAGGTACTTTTTAGCTTCCTTCATAAGAGCCTTGTCTTATCCACAAGGTTCTTCTCATGTGAATTTAAAATTCACATTTAATCTCCCAACCACCTTATCCTTTCCAGTCATGTGAATTTAAAATTCACATTTATTCCTCAAACAACTTCTATCTTCCTCATGATGATGTGTGAGGAATTCTAAAATTCCTCACATGTCAACATCCTTCCCACATGGGGACAAGAAGTTCCTTTTTGAGGAAATCTTCTCCTCATCCCAAGGTACTTGCAAGTACCTCCACCTCACTTGTACTCTCTACACCTCACCTTGTCCTTTTTCCATCTCATTTCCACATGGAAAGATGTGAAGGCTTGTGAGTCCTCATCTCACCATGGCCCTCCATCTTGGCCATGTTGGATCAATCTCAACCATCCATTTCTCTAGAGAATTATTCTCTTAAAATGAGAGATTTTATCTCATTTCTCTCATTAGGAATTCACACACTTTGGAATTCAAGCTCTAGCTTTCATACTTGCACTCTTGCACTCCAAAACCTCCATTGTTGCATACTTTCAAGCTTCATATATTGCACTTACATTCATCCATCCAACTACCCACTTTGTTCATTGCATTCTTCATATTACACAGATCATTTTAAGTCCATTTTTCATCCACCTTTCCATCAAGGAGCATACAAAACATCACTCATCAAAGGGCCAACCAAGGAGTAGCTTGAACAAGGTAAAAAAAAATTACTTGTTTATCTTTATTTTGTCTAAGTTTAATGTAGCCCTATCTTGAGGTGTTTAGTGTCTTTTCCTTCTTTTTGGATTCTGTTTTGCATGATTTAGAATAGGTTAGGAACATTGATCACACGTTGATTAATATTTTTAATCTCCACCCTTCATTCCTCATTTTCTCTCCTATAAATAGGTCACTATTTGGAGACAAATGGATCCATCTTTTTTAGAGCAAACTTATGTTGTTGAATACTATCCATCTTTCAATTGTCAACTTATGTTGTTGAATCTCATATGCACTTAGTATCTCGCCTTCAATATCTGAGCCTTCTGTATCTCGCTAGGGTTCCCGACTCATGCTTGTGATGGGCTGGTGTTC